>CM037853.1:186702472-186721472 GCA_021234595.1 Delia radicum
TGATGATGATGATGATAATGATGATAATAATGATGATGATGATACAGATGACAGTAATTGTAATGATGATAAAGACTATGATAGTTCAAGTGATGAATAAGAAATAGAGAATATTCAAATAAATTACTTTAATTAAATAAAAAAATAAAAATCCATTAAAAAACGTTAGAAGTTCTGTTTGTTTGCCTAATTAGGGTATTGTTAATACAAAAAAAATATTTTCTAGTTAATTGCACCCTTCCTTGACATTTTAGGTATACTCGAACCCACTGTGCAACTGCGGCCTGGCTTACGGCTTTTCTATTCTGTGGTAGGCTTATGGTTCTTCTATTTGCTGAGTAAAACGTTTATGTAAGTCTGAAAAATAAAAAAGTTAATACTTTGTTCCGTTGTCCAATAAAAATTTTATTTTAAACTTTAAGACAAAACAACGTGTTATCTCTGATAACAACCTAGTGGGCTTGCCCGTTACTATAAATTATGTGTTCCTTGGTATATGGACTAATATACTGAAAAGATGATTTCTTAAATATGCAATAAACACATAGTCAAAATGGTATTCAAAAGGTATTTAGTGCCGCCTAATCACGCTGCCTAAACCGCTGGGGCTTGTAACTTCAAATTTGTCAGTGAGGTTCCTTCTCCATTGTATACATCTAATCACGTTTTTAGGAAATTGTTATTATGTGGTACAAAAAGATAAAAAGGGTTCCCTTATCGTCCTGTTTAAACCTCTTCGGTTAAAAATCTGAAATTTGAATCGCATTAGCCCATAATCTATGGGCTAAAGCACTTAAAATATACCTTTAGGAATTTCCAATAAAACTTGAGAAAAATGTGGTACAGAGCCCAATCACTCAGCCCAAACCGCTTCATTTTGAAATCCGGCATGTAGGTTCTTCCTCTGGCATAGACAAACACAAAGATGGGATTACAGTAAAACTTTACTCAATTTTGCAAAAAGTGAAAACATTTCCTACCCCTTTTGTCTAGAAATCTGAATTTTATAATATGCATTCCCTGAGGTATAGGCAAATTTACCGCAGAGATACTTTTTATAATTTCCAATAATAACGTGGTAAAAATTGTAAAAAATATAGAACTTGAAATTTGGATTAAATTAGACATCCACTAAGTCGGGGTTTCTGTAAACTTTTTATTGAACGGGCAAAAAGGAAGAAAGAAGTCTCCTTCTGTTCCAAAAATTTTTTTGAACTCACCAAAAACACGAGGTTTAAATAAGAAAAATTGGGATTTATCACAAAGCTTAAACTGCTGGAGTAAGGGACTTGAAATTTGGCTTGCAGGTTCCTCGTCCGGCGCAGACATTATCTAAGAAGAAATTTATATGTTTAAATTTCTTAAAGTGAGGTGCAAAATCTCCCTTTTAATATTCTGCCAAAAAACGTTTCGCTACAAATCTGACCTTTAAAATATGTGTGTCAGTTAATAGCCCGGCTCAAATTGTAGGAGCTAGGAACTTGAGGTTTGACATGTAGGTTCAACCGAGAGAGAGGCAAAAAGGGACAGTGCCTCCTTAACACCATAACCAAAGCCATTAGTTAATTATATCGTAAATCACTGGATATATACTTTTTGTATCTTTGATCAAAACTTCATAAATAGGGATTTAAAGGGAAAAAGTGTCCTCTTAATGTCATGTACGATTGCTTCATGCTTAAAATTTAAAACATCTTCTAAAAATGGTTAAACAAATTAAATCAATATTATAAACAAGAAGTTCTGCGATAATAGTCGTTAAGTTTAAAGTAGTTTATTGTTTTTTCGTGTAATTATTTATTTAAATTATTTTTATTAAATTTGTGTCGTCCAACTTTTTTACTATACCAATAAGTGTAGTGTCGGTCAATTTTACAAATAAATTTATATATATAATTGACAATGTAAAGATATATAATTCAAATAATAAAGTTCACCACTGCTGAAGAAGTTGGAAAAATCCAACGGAACGTCCAGTGAAACGATGAAATAAATTGTTTTATTTACATCTATACAATTAATTGTATATACAATTAAATCATTTTCTTTTTAATGTATTCCGACATTAAAAACTATTGGTAACGATATCTCGGACTTTTGAAGTTAGTCGAGTAATAATAAAAATTAAATTATAAAATATTTTGGATATTCAGAAGTTAAGCGTATAAAATGGGGTAAAAGTCTTCATAACTTTTTCTTGAATGTTAAGATTCCAAGTGCTGCAAATTGAATACTCTTTTTGTCAAATGAACACAAAAGCACAAAATCTGTAAAAATTATTTGGTCCTGGACTATTTTTATAAGCAGTTAATCTTTTGAGGAAAATAAAACACAATGTAGTTAAGTGGAGATCTACATTTTTAGGTAGGAATGACATGACATTATCCCAATTTCCGATTCGGGGATTATGGATTAAAATGTTTCTATCATAACCCCCAAAGCAAAATGGGAACTTTGCCTAACATGATTTTGCTAATAATCTCCTGTAAAAAATAAACATATTCTTCATGGACATTAAGACCGTTTTTCAATAGAACATTGTGTGAATATTTTTTCTGATTTGCCGGCCTGCGACCGGACTTAGGGGTTTTTTACTCTGTGGTATGTCCGAAGCAGGCTTCGCTGAGTAAAACATTTCTGCAAATCTGTAAAATAATATAGGTAATACTTTATTGTATTGTCCAATAAAAATTACATTTCGAACTTTAACACAAAAATACGTTTTATCTGCGCTAACAACCTTGTGTGCTTTGTTCGCTAGTATAAAATATGTATTCCCTGATGTATAGACTAATTAACTAAAGAGATACTTTTTGAAATTTGAAATAAAAACATAGTAAAAATGGGGTTCAAATTTTATTAAGTGCCGCCTATTCACCCAGCTTTAACCGCATGAGCTTGGAACTACAAATTTGGTATGAAGGTTTAGACAAAATTTTCGGAAACACGATTTTTGGAAATAATTAAAAGGTTGCACAAAAAAGATAAAAAGTGTTCTGCTTAACATTCTACTTAAACCTCTTCGCTAGAAATCTGAAATTTCAAATACATAAAGAAAATAGATTCGGTCGTAGTAAACGTACTTGCTATCCACTTTTTTGGTAGTTATCACCGAATTTCTGTTGAAGCAATCGAAATTTTATTGTCGTGTCCGAATGAATGTTGCTTCAGCCGAAAGATTTTCATCATAATCGAATGATTCAGTAGTCGCGACCGAATTTTTTGATTTTAAAAATTATTCGATTGAGGCAACGGACATTTTGACACGACAATATAATTTCGATTGCCCCAACTACAACGGTAGCCACGATCGAGTTTTAAACAAAAAACGTGTTACACTAAAATTTCAGAACGAAATTCCATGTTGTTCCAAAACAATAAACATAAAAAATATATTAAATGTGTTTTAAATCGAGTTGACTATTTTTTAACCAAATTTTATATTTAAACACTGACTTAAGCAGAGATTTAAGTTACCCTTATTTAACAAAATACTAAAAATTTCCAGTGCTTTAAGTGTTATTTTTTAAAACTGTTTTTTTTAAACTTATTTGTTAAATTTTTTAAATTTATTATTAAAATATGATATTACCTGGTAAATGGCGCCATCAGTTTATCCGAAGTTTTCAAGATGGCGCTATTTTCTCCTTTTCTGATTTTAGAATATGATCCAAAGCTTGAAAACTGAGAAAGTTAAAGCAACATGGACGCAAATGTGTATTACTACTAACTTCACCATACTGCAGTGATAATGACATCCCATTGGACCTTGATGGGATCAGGACCTCGGAATTATTTCAAAAAATATTCTTTTTTATAAAACAGACAAAATTTTCATTACTTTGGAGTATCGACAAATGTTCTTAATAAATACGGACCAGGTCTGGGAAATCTTCCGCGACCCTTAAGCTCTTAACTGCCTTTAAACAAAGAGCCCAAAACTAAAATGTAATGACACATCAATGTGGCATTGTTTTTGGCTTGAAAAAAAAATTGTGTGGAAATATGCGGCTAAACCAGTTAACTGATTAAATTGGAAGAATGTAAATAAAATACTTTGTAAGAGTAGAAATAAGACTGTAGATGTACTTATTTTGTACTTTAATTAAGAATTGTAAAAATTAACAAAAAATACTGGTTCTGACTAAAAAAAAACAATAGGAATACATTTTGTTAAATGTAATAAATTTTTCTGTTGAGCGAACAGATATACTATATTGAGTGCAGTTTTTGAACTTAAAAACTTCAGTGAAGTTGTATGTGGTTTTAAATTTGAATAAAATTTTCCTTAACCTGTTTTTCGAAACGTATAATCTTGGTATTTTTTTTTTCATTTGGATTAAAATTGCTCTACGAAAAAAAGCTTTGAGAACAATGCTAATGAAAATTAAAAAAACACATACAATGTGAATGAAGTTTTTGAGTTCAAAAGACTATTATTTTGGAACTACTTGAAATATTGCTATTTAAATATAATATTTTTGTGAAAAATGGTATAAATTTTTATTATTTTAAGGGGATTTTTTTAACGTAGGTGGACTTAACAGCCCTTCTGCGATTTTTTTTTTACATTTCATCTACTAATTGCAAAAAAAGAACTTAAATTTAAGTTCGAAGGAACAGGGTTTAAGACAGGCTGTTTCTGAAAACACTATATCCTCTTTATCTTCGGATTCATACAAGGCCCTTCTCAGTGCGCATGTTTCTTTCTATAACTACATATAAAATTTAATGTTTCGACGATCAAGTAATCGATCAGATGCATTTTAAACCCCTTTGTTTCCCCGTTTTGATAAAATTTTTAAAACCTAAATTTTTACTGATCTGCCATTTTGGAAACAACTTACCTCTACAGTTTCAGATTTAGCTTCGATAAGTGCATTTTCAGTGTACTAGCCCACATCGCAGAAATCCTATATTTCATCTGTTTAGCCAATGGTAGTAAAATGTGACTACGGAAAATTTTATTCTAGGTCTTCCATTAATATATTAAAGATCCCGATTTTTCGTGGATGCCTACATATGGGCGATGTTTAATTAGTAAGTACTTTTTCGTTTGAATAAATTTTTGGAAATAACCCATCGTGCCATGATCATGAAAATTACTATAATATGAAACATGTTATATGTATTCTTCAAATTTTTACGAACTTTCAGTTTTTTCAGTGCTGGATTTTTTAAATAAAATTATTTTTTGTGGAATACGTACTTTTTTAAAAAGATATTTTCGTTGGGAAAAAGTGTTTTTTGGAAAAGTACTTTGATTTAAAACTTTTTGAAAAATTACTTTTTAGAATGGTATGTATTTTTTTTTGGAAAAAGCGTTATTTTTTTGTTGGAAATGTGCTTTTCTATGGAAGATTTGCTTTTTTGGAAAAATGTACTTTTTTTAAAAAAGGAGTTTTTTCTGAAAAAAGACTTCTTTTTTTTTGAAAAATTTATTTTTTTGGCAAAAGTACTTTCTTTCGGTAAACGTATTTTTTTGTTTTTTTGAAAAAGGTACTTTTTTTTTGGGAAATCACTTTTTTCCACTTGTAGACTAACACACATATTCATAAGTAAAAGTTAGCAAGGAGTTAACATGTATGCTATTCTTAATACACTTGTCATACTGTTGTTAAGTTCATGTGGACGAGCTTCCAAAATGTTGTTAAGAGTTTAAAAACAGCTGTTTTCTGTCAAAGAGACTGCGAAAAAATAAATATACATTTTTGTGGCCGAAAAATATTTTTTAATATCTAAATTATGGAAACGCTTAATAATGTAGAATGATTGATAATGTAGAATGATTGATTTGGTCAAGGTCAAGAACGACCTGAGAGGAAAAAAGAATGGTAGACACATTCCACCGTATCTTCAAGTTCTATCAGCGTTAAGGTGTTAGGGGCCGCAGCAACGTACACGAAGGTTGTGGTGAATTTCATGGATTTAGTCAACCTTCAATGAGCCGAATTTGTTAAAAGGTACTAGTAAGCAGCTAGTTGGTTGCGATGTATAAGTAACTGCTAACTTAAACTTATGAATATGTCTGTAAGATTTTAAAACGACAAGTGTTAAAAACCACTAAAATAAAGTTTTAACGGGAAAAAGTTTGGAATTATAACAAAATTATATTTGTATAAAATTCTGGTTAAACCTATTACAGGACGTCCAGGTTGTTCGTTAAATTGAGATATTCGTTAAACGTTTTTTGCTTGTTAATTGAAAACAAAACATGCAATTATTATTTATATTTTTTAAATTTATATATTGATCGCTAAAGCGTTATTCCAGTATGAACATTTTTGACATTCGTTGAACCGGGAATTTTGTTCATTGAGTGTTGTTGCTTTCATTTTTTTTAACTCAGAAATTTGTAAATATAAATATTGTTTTGTAGCCTTTTTTTTATTTGTAAATGCAAAAAAAAATGGAAAAATTGTAATTTTATTTTTGAAAAAATGTATTTTTTTGGTACTTTTTGTTTTGGAAAAGTTACTTGTCGCTATTTTTTTTTTTTGAAAAATGGAAATTTTTTTCAAAGGTTTTATTCTCAAGTAGCTTTTTTTGGTAAAGGAAATTTTTTTTGGAAAAGGTACTGTTTTTTGCAAAAAGGACTTTTTTAAAATTGAAACTTTTTTTAGAAGTTTTTATTTTTTTCTGGAAATGGTATCTTTTTTAGAAAAAGGTTCTTTTTTTTCAAATAGTACTTTTTTTGAAATTGGTGCTTTTTAGAAAAATTATATTTTTTGGAAAATAACTTTTTTTGAAATTGGTGCTTTTTAGAAAAATTTAATTTTTTGATACTTTTTTAGGAAATATGTAACTTTTCGGTTCTGTTTTTGGAAAATACTTTTTATGGGAAAATGGAAATTTTTTGGTACTTTCTTTTGAAAAATGTATTTTTTTTTGTTTGTTGGAAAAAGTACTTTTTTGAAATTTTTACTTGTTTACTACTTTTACTTGTTTTTTACTTTTTTTGGAAGATACTTTTTGGTTGTTTTTTTTTTGTGGAAGATACTTTAGTTTGGAAATTGAATTTTTTTTAAGAAAAAGTATTTTTTTTCGGAAAAGTACTGATTGTGGTAAAGGTATTTTTTTTAAAAAGTACTTTTTAAATTTGGTATTTTTTAGAAAAATTTATTTCTTTTCATTTATTTCTTTTCATTTATTTCTTTTCTTTTTTGTTGGAAATTTTACCTTTTTTTAGAAAAGGTGTTTTTTTTGGAAGAAGAAGTACTTTTTGAAATTGGTACTTGTTTTGAAAATTAAATTTTGTTTGTACTTTTTTCGGATAAGGTACTTTTTTCGGTACTTTTTTTGGAAGACACAGAAAGCACTTTTTAAAATTGCTACATTTTTAGAAAAATTTAATTTTTAGTACTTTTTTGAAATTGTTACTTTTTTAGAAAAATTTAATTTTTTTTGAAAAAGGTACATTTTTGTTACCTCTTTTTTTGGAAAAAGAAACTTTTTGGAACTTTTTTTTGGAAATGTTTTGAAATTGGTAATTTTGTAAAAAATTAAATTTGTTTTGTACTTTTTGTTTGAAAAGGGAACTTTTTTGTTACTTGTTTTTTTTTGGAAAAGATACTTTTTTGGAAAATATACTTATGGTATGGGCCCTTTTTTAGGGAAAAAGTACTATTTAAAAATTTTTACTTTTTTTAGAAAAAGAAAATTTTTTGCTACTTTTTTTTCAATAGATTTTGGTACTTTCTTCTGAAAATTTGTTGGTACTTTTTTTGAAAAGGGAATTTTTTTGTAATTATTTTTTTAAAAAAAGATACTTTTTGAAAATTTCGGAAAAGTACTGGTTGTGGTAAAGGTATTTTTTTTAAAAAGTACTTTTTAAATTTGGTATTTTTTAGAAAAATTTATTTCTTTTCATTTATTTCTTTCATTTATTTCTTTTCTTTTTTGTTGGAAATTTTACCTTTTTTTAGAAAAGGTGTTTTGTTTTTGGAAGAAGAAGTACTTTTTGAAATTGGTACTCGTTTTGAAAATTAAATTTTGTTTGTACTTTTTTCGGATAAGGTACTTTTTTCGGTACTTTTTGGAAGACACAGAAAGCACTTTTTAAAATTGCTACATTTTTAGAAAAATTTAATTTTTTAGTACTTTTTTGAAATTGTTACTTTTTTAGAAAAATTTAATTTTTTTTTGAAAAAGGTACATTTTTGTTACCTCTTTTTTTGGAAAAAGAAACTTTTTTGGAACTTTTTTTTGGAAATGTTTTGAAATTGGTAATTTTGTAAAAAATTAAATTTGTTTTGTACTTTTTGTTTGAAAAGGGAACTTTTTTGTTACTTGTTTTTTTTTGTAAAAGATACTTTTTTGGAAAATATACTTATGGTATGGGCACTTTTTTAGGGAAAAAGTACTATTTAAAAATTTTTACTTTTTTTAGAAAAAGAAAATTTTTTGCTACTTTTTTTTCAATAGGTTTTGGTACTTTCTTCTGAAAATTTGTTTGTACTTTTTTTGAAAAGGGAATTTTTTGGTAATTATTTTTTTAAAAAAAGGCACTTTTTGAAAATTTCTCTACTTTTTATTTGGAAAGGTACATTTTTGAAGTTGGTACTTTTTTAGAAAATATAATTTTTTGGTACTTTTTTGCCAAGAGTTTGGAACTTTTTTTTTGGTAAAAAGGTAAATTTTTTAGTACTTTTTTTTTGAAAATTAACTTCTTCGGTACTTTTTCTCTTGGAAAATGTATTTTTTCCAATGCCTTTTGGTACTTTTTTTTTAATCTGCGAATTTCGCCACTTTGCTAAGTAATTAGGAGGATTTCAACTAATAAAGTTTATTTACAGAAGTTTACAAATGTTTTTTAAGAGTACATACTTATAGTTGCTATCCGCGGCATAAGTAGTGTATTTTAAAACTTTTGGACAAGAGTTTAGAAGTATGGCAATGCTGGGCATATTATGGGAAAACATATATAAATATAATAATAGAATAATTTTGGTCCACATTAAGTTTGAAACAAGAAATTTTATTTAATACTTGCTTTAAATTGCAAGATGTAGTGTACCAAAATTACTCTATGGAATTGTTATAAATATATTTTCAAAAATATGCTCGGGCTTCTAAAAAATACGAGTAACGAACTTTAAGTATTCTAGATTTTTTTTATTTTTCCCATAATCGACTCTTCATTTGAGCACTAGTGCGTAAATTGTACAGTTTCAGGACACCCTAATGTGCATTAAAACATAAACAAGATTTATGCAGTAAAACCGCAAAAAAGTAATATGTTTCTTAATATTTCTTAATGGACTTAACGGATATGATATGATGATCATATATTTGTATGAAATTTTGTATATTTTCATACAATCATATACAAAAATTTAACATTTAGTGCAATATCACCAGACTAAAATTTGGATCTAATTATATTTAGATGTATCAATTTACTTAAAATCATATACAATTATATCAGGTCAAAATCCGGATACAATAATATCTGATTTTAATATAATTATATCTTTTTGCATCAGTTTAAATAAAGGGTGTTTTTTATATATGTATAGAACTTTAACTGGCGGACATTTTGTCAGCTGTCAAGTGATTTATGTTTAGTTTGGTTTGGCATTTCAACATGAATAGACTGACGCCTGAACAACGCTTCCAAACTGTCCAAATTTATTTTGAAAATCGTGGTTCTGTTCGAAATACGTATCACGCACGAATTTTGCTAATTTTGTTTAGCGATGAAGCTCACTTTTGGTTAAATGAATACGTCAATAAACAAAACTGCCGTGTTTGGAGTGATAATAATCCTGAAGTGTATGTTGAGACACCGTTACATCTAGTAAAACTGACTGTTTGGTGTGCTTTATGGTGTACTTCTTTAAAAACGATGCTGGTCAAAACGTTCGTCAATGGTGACCGCTATAGAGCCATGATTACTGTCTTTTTCGTTCATCAATTGAACAACCATTATGTGCAGGAGCTGTGGTTTTAACAAGACGGCGTAACATGTCACACAAGCTCGTGCCAAACTCGATTTATTGAAGTGGCCTCACATATTGTGCGATTTAACGCCGCTGGACTATTTTCTGTGAGGATATATGAAGTCGCTAGTCTACGCCGATAAGCACGAAACGATTGCTCAGTTGGAGGACAACATTCTCCGCGTTATTGCCAATATACGGATACAAATGTTGGAAAAAGTCATCGAAAATTGGACCTCCAGATTAGACTACGTCCGAGCCAGCCATGGCGTTCTATGCCAGAAGTCGTATTTAAATTATAATGCCATAAGATTATCTTTCGCATAAAGTAAATTTCATGTCAATTTAAAAAATTCATCTTTGTTTTATTCCATTTCAAAGTTTTATACCTCTATAAAAAGCACCCTTTATAAACTGATACAATTAGATGCAAAACTGATACAATCTACTACAATTCTATCGGGCCGTAATTCGTACACAAACAGAGATATGGGGTCATATTTCGGATGAAATTTAATAAGATTACATATAGCGTCATATAGAAATGATATGACTTCATAAAGCTCCATAGTTTTTTTAAATCGGGTTATTAATTTTAGCAGTGCTAAATACATATATGGGGCGTTCTTCTTGGACGGGAGACCCTTCCTTTTCCAAAATTGAGCATGGCTTACAGAGCTGTACAATGGCTTACAATTTCGCAAAATCTATATTTTCAAAAGTCGAGTGACGCAATATGGAGGTAATGGTTTAGTGAATATCGAGCAGCGATTTGAGATACTACTTTCAGAGACGGAAGCGGCTTAAAAATTGCCACACGGCAGTTTTGGGTCGCTGAGCTCGAATATGGTATCAGAAATACAAAATGGCAGATCCAATATGGCGGATGATCTAAATAAGTTCCGGAATTTGCTTCAAAATTGCCACTCAATAATTTTTGAGATCGCTGATTACGAATCTAACATTAAATTATCAAAATTCAAAATGGTGGATCCAATATGGCGGATAATTCTATTTAAATATGATCAGTTTTGTTGTATATTATTAATGGTAAAGATTTTGGGCTAGCTATGTACCCGAAATTGGATTTTCAGAATGGCGAATGATTTTTTAAAAGTCCGTCATACGATTTGTATCAAAAAACATGTTTTCTTTTAAGCTAAAAATAGTTTCAAAGTTATTAATTTTTTTTTTCACTATTTTAATATTTTAAGATAGGATACTGATTACACTCATAATAATCTATAGGTAAAATACACGAAAACCGTTGTTCATTTTACGAAAGTTTTGGTTATTTTGACATTACGAAAAAATTTGTAGAATATACAAATCACATTTCGTAAAGTTTTGTAAAAACTTTTTTTAAATAAAAATGTGGAGCATACCTTACGGGTTTATTTTAAAATTAAAAAAAAAATGTAATGGTGCCACACCAGAATCGAACTCACGATTTCAGTGACGTCCTGCTGTGTTGAAGTAGACCCCTCTACCATTTGCACCAAAGTAGCTGATGCAATACAACAAACTAAAAAGGAACTTAAGTCGAAAATATTATGAAATTTTTATGAAAAGTAGAAAAATATGCTACAAATATTTAATAAAAAAAGGTAAAATGGCAATTAAATATTTTTATTATGTTTATTGAACTAAATAAAATAATATTTTTTTATGAATAAAATAATATAATTGCATTTTATTATTAAATATTTTATCTTTTTAAATATTTGTTTTATTGAATTTCATACTAAACCCGGCAAATAAAGTGGAAGTAGTGTTTTCGGGTCCTCTTTAACTTGTTTTAGGATCCTCTTTATTAAACAAAATACAAAATATCCATTTATATCAAAACACAAAAATAGTAATAATGAAATAAAAAAATAAAAACATACTCCTGGCCAGGAATTGAACTCGCAACCTTCTGATTGCAAATCCGACCTCTAACCACATCAACATCCATATGTAATATTTGTAACATTACAAATTTTTGTACAATGTACTAAAAAAAATATTACGAAATCATGTTTGTATTTTTTACGAAATTTGTACATTTTGTAGTGTGTTTGACAAGTCTGCGTTACCATACCGTCTGTATGTAACTAGAGACCCACACTTTGTGGAATGTTGTTTGTCAACAACAGACCAACCCTACTAGCGTGTGAATTGCAAGCTAAGCAATATCACACACTATATAGTTTATGTTTAAGTAGTTCTAAGTATTTTTTAATTTAATAAAGCAAGAGTCGCTCATAAGAGCTCAAACACAGAACAACCATTTATTTATTTTCATCATTACATGGCGATCCTGCCAGGAGGGTACAGTAAATAAAAAGCGCATAAAGGGTTGGGTCCAACAGGACCTGACCCTGAAAAAAAAATCTTTAAAAAAAATAAATTTTGATATTAAAATCAAAAAAAAAATTTTTAAAAATGACTTCAAAATAAAAACAATTTTAAAAAAAAAAAAAACTAAAAAATTTAAAAAAAAATTAAATAAATCAAATAAAAAAAAAAATATAAACTTAATGAATAATTATATTAAAATATGTGCCTAAACTAATATATATACAATTTTAATTTTAATAAAAAAAAAAGTTGTTAGTGAAAACAAAAATACTGTTTGTTAGTGAAATATAAAAAATTATGATGTCGTTAACAAAAATTTTAATATGTTTGCTCTAAAACACACAAAAAAAAAAAAAAAATTTTGCTTTCAACCCTACAAATAAACAAGAATAAAAGTTGTTGCCATCCATCAATGAAGAAGCAATGCGGATGTGTATTGCCGGAGACACACGCCAAGTGCTCCAAGGGTGGTGTGGCCAAAACACCACCAGGAAAACCAAAACACCACCAGGAAAACCAGGAAACCAGGAAACAGAACAAAGTAATGAAAGATACTTTGGGTCACTTCAAGAACTTCCAATTCTTCAATGGTATGATTGATATGTTTGAATATCGTGAAACTAATGGACAAAATCAACACATATTAATGTTCTTCAATAATGGCTTGGAAGAAGAAAAATGCTAATACAACCTACAGCAATACAACAACAGATAATAACACATAACAGATTTAAACAAGGTAAACATAGTTTAAGATATAGCATCGTCTGTTCCGTACAGTACAAGTTCAGATGCCAAATATTAAATTTTTTTTCCTAACTACATTTTTTTGTTTTAAATTAAAGTTAAAACTTTTAAATCATTCTAAATTAAAATTTAAAAATTATAAATTTTAATTTGAAAGTTATAAGTTTTAATATAAATTTAAAAATTTTAAATTTAAAGTTATAAAATTTGAAAATTATTGAATTTAAAAATTATAAATCATAAATTATAAAAAAAAAATTATAAGTTAAATTTTTTTTTGAAAATATTGAAAAGTAATTAATTAACTACCGTGGTTGCTAATATAAAATTAATAAAATTTAAAACTACATAAATCTTCTTAAAGTTGTAGAATTGTTAATTTTAAATTATTTTCAAATTGTTTTTAGCATACTTTTAAAATATTTAAAACACTACGTTTTTAAAAAAAAAATTTTTTTGAAAAACTTGAATACAAATTTTGTAAATTTGCTAGAAAAAATTAAAGATTTGCATTAAAAGTTTTTAATTTAAAATACTTAAAAATTTTATTTTAAAAAAAAAAAAAAAATTTGAAAATTTTGTATCAAAAATTTTATATTTTGTATGGCAAATTTAATTCTTTGTATGAAAAATTTAAAATATTGTAATAAAAAAAAAATTTTTTTGTCCGAATGGCTTTAAATTTTGAACGAAATACATTAAACTTTAAGTTTTGTAAAAAAAAAAAACTTGAAATGTTTTAATTTTGTAAGTTTTTTTAATTTTATGCAAAAAGTTTTAATTTTGTTTGAAAAATCTGATATAAAACTTTTATATTTCATATGAAAACCCTAGTTTTTTTTTAAAAAAAAAAAAAAAAACCTTTAAAAAAAATTTAAATTTTTGTTTCTTTAAACATTTTTTATATATATACATTGCAAAAAAAAAACAGAGGATAATTTAAACATTATAACTACCAATGTGAAATAAATAATACAAAATTGGTAACTAAAATTAATAAAAAAAAAAAGAGAAAGAAAAGTTCAAATAAAAAAAAAAAAAAATGAAATATTTTAATAAAAGATTATTATTTTTTTCTCAAAATCACTGAATATTATTTAAAGTTCATTGATTATTAAAAAAAAAAATTACTAACACTCTAATAACTATTTTTATTGACTATGGTGACTCCTACGGGACACTCCCCTAGTGCAATAAAAATCTACCGGTCATCGAATGATGCATGACCTATATTTGCCGTTGCAATTGGGATCTGTCTATCTGAAGGTGACGGATAACGAATGCCACGACAAATATATAATTTTTTTTTAATTACTAAACAATTAACCAATCGAAATCCCTGTTAATAACAGCCCAATTAAACTTAGTTTAAGTAAATCAATGTAAACTTGATTTTTGCATATGTAATGGGTTGCATTATTGACAGAGATGGATAAGACCAGTGTTTTACACTGTAAATTTTAATCTTGATTTTGAAAAACTGGCCGCACTTTCATGTGTATTAAAGTGCCACAAATCTTATATTTGCAAAAATTTAATAACTTTACCTTAAAGTTATCATTATTTGGAATTATTACTCCAACACAAGGAATGCGAGAAAATGATTAAATGGCAGCACTGATCTGTGCACATAAGTATGCCACACTATTTAATCATTAATTTATTTTTTTTTAACCAAATATAATGAAGTATAATAAACCTTTATGGAATTTTTGAATATCCAATTATTCATATTATCAATTTTTTATTTCTATATAAATTTCGTGAACTAAAAACTGGAAATTCGGAAAATTTCCAACGATTCAAAATTAAAGTTTCTCAAATATTAAAGAAAATTTAATGAATCATTTTTGTATTTATGAAAATGATGCCATGACCAATGGATAAAAATTCGTTATAGTTTTCCTTGCAAACAACAAGAAAAACCCTTATAACAGGCGAATTGACATTGGGAATTTTCTAAAATAATAGTGAATTGAAATAGTAGAGTCTTTGAAAATATTTTTTTGTAGACTTTACTAAGTCAAATCATCATTATTAAGGGAATATAATTTTTATTCCCATAGATTAACAACAAAGAAACTTTGAATATTTTTTTTGCGTTTTTGATTGTTTTACAATTATAATTGTTGTAATTATAATATTTTTTATTGTTGTAAATACTAAGGTTCCTTTGAAATTCCTTAGATTTCTCAATATCACTTTACAGTGGTTAAGTTAATCTCCATAGAATATCTTGATTTTAAGTAGAATCATCACGGATGACAGCATAATAGCTAAGACTAATTGTACCCTGGCGTACACATTGTGATACCAAAAAGAAATCATAACGATCGGAACGTGTTATGTTACAATCGACCACAGTACCATACATATGATTACTAGCGTTGTTACCGCTAACGGTAGAATAACGTGTATTGATATGTTTTTGGACTACTATGAATGTTATTTTAATGGTCTGATTTATCACCTTTTGACGGGTAACGTCACACAATGATAGATTATAACACTTTCCGGAAATTGATTATTTTCGATCTTAAAGGTCTTTAATGCCGAATTATTCCTTTACTATATCATTTTGTATAGTTTTGATTCAGCAATGCTGTAAAGACAGATTCTTAATTTCACCTTTGTGCTGTATCATGATATAATCCTATGCCACAAATCATATTTAACAACAACTACTAATGAAATGCTGTATTATAATGAAGCTATAGTCGTATAATCGATATATCTTGACTTTCATTAAAAATATCAGTACTTTCTTTCATTATTGTTGTAATGTTTAAATGATTCCCGATTTGTAGCTCCTATCGTATAAATCATGATGCATGACACGACTTATTTCTTCTATCTCATCAAGTAACAATTGTACCGTTAGATTTGCATTAGCAAAACTACCCTTTACTTTTGTTCCAATTATATCAAAATCAAATAATATACGTTCTGCTAGTTCGCCTATGAACTATCCTTGATTTTGATTTTCTTACTTGACTTTTAACCCTTTTGGCTCTGCAATGCTTAGCCTATTCTGTTGAGTAATAAAGACATGAGAAACCTGTGGGAATTCTCTTCTCTAAAACAAACTCACACATTTCACTTATTAGTCAATATACTCATAATCTTTTATGGAAACTCAAGAAAACCAAATCATATTTGGTTGGAATCTTTACACTGATGTAATCACTGTAGGCTATTGAGCCGTGAGTTTAGATTTCATCAGTACATGTTCCATTATGCTTGTCTTCACTCATTTATTTTCAATACATAGAGAAATATTTATTTATTTATTTATATCTTTATATATATCTTATTCTACTAATATTTTTTGTAACTTGTAATTTTGTATTTTTAAATACTTCAATTTACTTAATGCTAAATTCTATGTTCGTTTCACAATTATTTTTTTTGAGATTAACAATTTCCTTACAACGCACTATTTGCGTAATACGTACAAATTGATCCAATTACGGACTATTACGTAATGTAATAACGTTGAATTAATCCACATATTAAAAGTATTTATATACTTTACACGACTTAAATGAAACCATGCAATTTCGACTCAGTTTCCGCCTATATATATTTCATGTAGACTCAAATGAAACTGTGCGATACGGACTCGGTTTCCGTCATATTTGTATGATTCACGTTATTGGTTCCTACGAACCAGGAATGGATCCCATTATCAGAATCAAAATTGATTCGATTTCATTGCTCTCAAAAAGCAACAGATTCAAAACTTGTGCATACTATACGGATGCATCAAACATCAAAAATTGATTTTTCGTACTTCATTATTTCATAATATCTCTACCCAGATACAAATACGTTAGAAATTACTAACAGTATATTTACCCTTACTGAATTTTGTTAAAGGTGCTAATAGTTTCAAATGAGACTAATAAAAATTTGAGGGAGACGTCCATCAATTTTTTTTAAATAATAAATGGCAGCGCGTTATGAAGATAATTCTTAATGAATTATATTACGGTACATTAGCCAGCCCCTTTGTTAATAGGATATTGACCTAGACTCAATCATCCTAAGTCTTGAAAAATTAGACGGCAAGGCGAGGTGAACGGAGCCCGTTAAATAGGCCATATATTTTGGATGGTATAATAAAAAGTGCACTTTTTGATAAGCATTATAGAAATGCGCAATCGCGATTGTTATAAGTACCGGGGTATTCCAAACGAATGTTTAGAGTTCTGATCTTAAATTGATAGAGCAGCTTGAGTGCTCTGGTCTGATCAAAGCTTAAATATGGTGTCAAATAAAGACAGGAAACCCAATACCGGAACTAGAATTCCGAAGAAGTTGTATACCAAGTCTATTAAATAGACTTAGTGTTGAAGTTAAGGCAAGCTATTGCTAAAGGCATTGGAAATAATTCCACACGCCTCAGGTCCCGAGACCGGCAATTAGAGTCCTCTTCTTAAAACTTAATAGAAAAAAACGACGTGCCAAATTAACAACACAAATAAATTGCTAATGTATTCGAACATCACATTAGACATTAGCAGCACCATATATATATATATATAAATATTAACAATACTACGTTAATAATAATAATAAAAAAAAAAAAATCAGTAATAGAACGATTCAGTAAGAGGAAAAAGGGTAAAAGTTAACCTTTCAGTGACCAACTAGCTGCACTGACAATTTGATTTTCTAATAAAATCTATAAATTATTTTATAAATCTAAAATTTATTTTAATTTTTCGGTTAACTAGCTTTTACACTAAGTGTAAACAGCAAACATTCTTTTGTTAATACACAGCGCAATTATTTATGGTATTAAAATACCCATAATATATAATAAATATCGCTGATAATCCTCGCATCTCCTTTAATAACACTTCAAACAACAAATTTATTACCTGAATTATTACTTATGAACTTGGACACTGGAAAATACAATCATTACCAAGTCCCATTTTTCTTTGAAAACATCGCATTCTTTGACATTAATGACCTTGCGGTAATGGCCATACCGGCGGGTACATGGAATTGAAAAGCATGTGATGTCTTTGATCTTCACAAATAATTTACAAATAACAGTATTATAAAGAAAAATGATAACATAAGTTACAAATAATACAGAAATAAAAATGTTGGTTGATATATTTTATTTTTGAACAAAAATTTTTTATGAAGACGAATTTCAATAATTTAAATCGTCTCTTATATACTTTCTCTAATTATCTTTTATTTTGATAATTCATTTCTTAAGATCCTCTTGTTAACGCAATGTAGTATTTTATTAAATAAGTTATATTAAATAAGTTATATAAAAAGATCGATCAATAAGCTACTCTAATTGATCAATCTTTTTCCTGAAAAGGGGAGGTGTAGTGTGTTTGACAAGTCTGCGTTACCATACCGTCTGTATGTAACTAGAGACCCACACTTAGTGGAATGTTGTTTGCCAACAACAGACCAACCCTACTATCGTGTGAATTGCAAGCTAAGCAATATCACACACTATATAGTTTATGTTTAAGTAGTTCTAAGTATTTTTTAATTTAATAAAGCAAGAGTCGCTCATAAGAGCTCAAACACAGAACAACCATTTATTTATTTTCATCATTACAATTTATATAATTTGTTTTATACAAAAGTTTTGTAATATAAACAAAATGTTTGTACATTCTACGAAAAAAAATTTACGAAAAATATATTTGTATTTTTAAGCATGGAATATTATGAGTGTAGTTATACGAATTTTTAACAAAGCTTGCTTAGGCTTAAAATTTTTTTTTCTTTTTGAATTTAAATTTTTTCATTAATACGGCTGTAAGTTATTATTAAAGCAAACTAATGTAGTATTTATATATTTTTCTCTTACCTCTGATCCAAATATTTGCTCTTGTATGTAACGAAGGAGATCCATGGTCTTTTACACTAATTATAATGAGATATGATTTACACTCTTCATAGTTTAATTGATGCTTTAAGTAAAA
>CM037853.1:186721572-186927609 GCA_021234595.1 Delia radicum
AATCATCAACATGTAAGATGCTAGGTTCACAGTGTGTCAAAATCGCCAAAAGTGGATATTTTTTCGCGTTTTTAATCACGATTTTCTCGAATTGGAAAACAGATTTGAAATATACAAGGAAAATCCTATTAGAAGTGCATATCTTGTTTAAAACCAATCGGGTTTTTTCTCATTATGTAACCGTGTGTATATAATCATGGTTTCATTTATTTTTAGGTATTATATATGTTGTAAACAGTTTGGATTTTGAAAAGCAGAGATCATACGAAATGCTAATAAGAGCTACTGATAGTATATCTGGTGTATATGCGGAAGTTACAATTTCTATTCTGGTTAGAAGATGCAAATTGTTTTGTTATCCCCAATTGAAAGAGACAACTATAATATAACGCTACCAGAAAACATGTTTTTAGGAACACATATATTAAAAATAAATGCGACTGACTGTGATTTTGATGCAAATGGTGAACTTTCATATGCAATAGAATCCATAAATGGTAAAATAGACACTGAATTATTTACATTGATATGATAGACGGTCATTTTTACTTAAAGCATCAATTAAAACTATGAAGAGTGTAAATCATATCTCATTATAATTAGTGTAAAAGACCATGGATCTCCTTCGTTACATACAAGAGCAAATATTTGGATCAGAGGTAAGAGAAAAATATATAAATACTACATTATGTTTGCTTTAATAATAACTTACAGCCGTATTAATGAAAAATTTAAATTCAAAAAGAAAAAAATTTTAAGCCTAAGCAAGCTTTGTTAAAAATTCTATAACTACACTCATAATATTCCATGCTTAAAAATACAAAATATATTTTCGTAAATTTTTTTTCGTAGAATGTACAAACATTTTGTTTATATTACAAAACTTTTGTATAAAACAAATATATAAATTGTAATGATGAAAATAATAAATGGTTGTTCTGTGTTTGAGCTCTTATGAGCGACTCTTGCTTTATTAAATTAAAAAATACTTAGAACTACTTAAAACATAAACTATATAGTGTGTGATATTGCTTAGCTTGCAATTCACACGATAGTAGGGTTGGTCTGTTGTTGACAAACAACATTCCACTAAGTGTGGGTCTCTAGTTACATACAGACGGTATGGTAACGCAGACTTGTCAAACACACTACACCTCCCCTTTTCAGGAAAAGATTGATCAATTAGAGTAGCTTATTGATCGATCTTTTATATAACTTATTTAATATAACTTATTTAATAAAATACTACATTGCGTTAACAAGAGGATCTTAAGAAATGAATTATCAAAATAAAAGATAATTAGAGAAAGTATATAAGAGACGATTAAATTATTGAAATTCGTCTTCATAAAAAATTTTTGTTCAAAAATAAAATATATCAACCAACATTTTATTTCTGTATTATTTGTAACTTATGTTATCATTTTTCTTTATAATACTGTATTTGTAAATTATTTGTGAAGATCAAAGACATCACATGCTTTTCAATTCATGTACCCGCCGGTATGGCCATTACCGCAAGGTCATTAATGTCAAAGAATGCGATGTTTTCAAAGAAAAATGGGACTTGGTAATGATTGTATTTCCAGTGTCCAAGTTCATAAGTAATAATTCAGGTAATAAATTTGTTGTTTGAAGTGTTATTAAAGGAGATGCGAGATTATCAGCGATATTTATTATATATTATGGGTATTTTAATACCATAATAATTGCGCTGTGTATTAACAAAAGAATTTGCTGTTTACACTTAGTGTAAAGCTAGTTAACCGAAAAATTAAAATAAATTTTAGATTTATAAAATAATTTATAGATTTTATTAGAAAATCAAATTGTCAGTGCAGCTAGTTGGTCACTGAAAGGTTAACTTTTACCCTTTTTCCTCTTACTGAATCGTTCTATTACTGATTTTTTTTTTTTATTATTATTATTAACGTAGTATTGTTAATATTTATATATATATATATATGGTGCTGCTAATGTCTAATGTGATGTTCGAATACATTAGCAATTTATTTGTGTTGTTAATTTGGCACGTCGTTTTTTCTATTAAGTTTTAAGAAGAGGACTCTAATTGCCGGTCTCGGGACCTGAGGCGTGTGGAATTATTTCCAATGCCTTTAGCAATAGCTTGCCTTAACTTCAACACTAAGTCTATTTAATAGACTTGGTATACAACTTCTTCGGAATTCTAGTTCCGGTATTGGGTTTCCTGTCTTTATTTGACACCATATTTAAGCTTTGATCAGACCAGAGCACTCAAGCTGCTCTATCAATTTAAGATCAGAACTCTAAACATTTTTTGGAATACCCCGGTACTTATAACAATCGCGATTGCGCATTTCTATAATGCTTATCAAAAAGTGCACTTTTTTATTATACCATCCAAAATATATGGCCTATTTAACGGGCTCCGTTCACCTCGCCTGCCGTCTAATTTTTCAAGACTTAGGATGATTGAGTCTAGGTCAATATCCTATTAACAAAGGGGCTGGCTAATGTACCGTAATATAATTCATTAAGAATTATCTTCATAACGCGCTGCCATTTATTATTTAAAAAAAAAATTGATGGACGTCTCCCTCAAATTTTTATTAGTCTCATTTGAAACTATTAGCACCTTTAACAAAATTCAGTAAGGGTAAATATACTGTTAGTAATTTCTAACGTATTTGTATCTGGGTAGAGATGTTATGAAATAATGAAGTACGAAAAATCAATTTTTGATGTTTGATGCATCCGTATAGTATCACAAGTTTGAATCTGTTGCTTTTTGAGAAGCAATGAAATCGAATCAATTTTGATTCTGATAATGGGATCCATTCCTGGTTCGTAGGAACCAATAACGTGAATCATACAAATATGACGGAAACCGAGTCCGTATCGCACAGTTTCATTTGAGTCTACATGAAATATATATAGGCGGAAACTGAGTCGAAATTGCATGGTTTCATTTAAGTCGTGTAAAGTATATAAATACTTTTAATATGTGGATTAATTTCAACGTTATTACATTACGTAATAGTCCGTAATTGGATCAATTTGTACGTATTACGCAAATAGTGCGTTGTAAGGAAATTGTTAATCTCAAAAAAAATAATTGTGAAACGAACATAGAATTTAGCATTAAGTAAATTGAAGTATTAAAAATACAAAATTACAAGTTACAAAAAATATTAGTAGAATAAGATTATATAAAGATATAAATAAATAAATAAATATTTCTCTATGTATTGAAAATAAATGAGTGAAGACAGCATAATGGAACATGTACTGATGAAATCTAAACTCACGGCTCAATAGCCTACAGTGATTACATCAGTGTAAAGATTCCAACCAAATATGATTTGGTTTTCTTGAGTTTCCATAAAAGATTATGAGTATATTGACTAATAAGTGAAATGTGTGAGTTTGTTTAGAGAAGAGAATTCCCACAGTTTCTCATGTCTTTATACTCAACAGAATAGGCTAAGCATTGCAGAGCCAAAAGGGTTAAAAGTCAAGTAAGAAAATCAAAATCAAGGATAGTTCATAGGCGAACTAGCAGAACGTATATTATTTGATTTTGATATAATTGGAACAAAAGTAAAGGGTAGTTTTGCTAATGCAAATCTAACGGTACAATTGTTACTGATGAGATAGAAGAAATAAAGTGTGTCATGCATCATGATTTATACGATAGGAGCTACAAATCGGGAATCATTTAAACATTACAACAATAATGAAAGAAAGTACTGATATTTTAATGAAAGTCAAGATTATCGATTATACGACTATAGCTTCATTATAATACAGCATTTCATTAGTAGTTGTTGTTAAATATGATTTGTGGCATAGGATTATATCATGATACAGCACAAAGGTGAAATTAAGAATCTGTCTTTACAGCATTGCTGAATCAAAACTATACAAAATGATATAGTAAAGGAATAATTCGGCATTAAAGACCTTTAAGATCGAAAATAATCAATTTCCGGAAGTGTTTAATCTATCATTGTGTGACGTGCCCGTCAAAAGTGATAAATCAGACCATTAAAATAACATTCATAGTAGTCCAAAACATATCAATACACGTTATTCTACCGTTAGCGGTAACAACGCTAGTAATCATATGTATGGTACTGTGGTCGATTGTAACATAACACGTTCCGATCGTTATGATTTCTTTTTGGTATCACAATGTGTACGCCAGGGTACAATTAGTCTTAGCTATTATGCTGTCATCCGTGATGATTCTACTTAAAATCAGATATTCTATGGAGATTAACTTACCACTGTAAAGTGATATTGAGAAATCTAAGGAATTTCAAAGGAACCTTAGTATTTACAACAATAAAAAATATTATAATTACAACAATTATAATTGTAAAACAATCAAAAACGAAAAAAAATATTCAAAGTTTCTTTGTTGTTAATCTAGGGAATAAAAATTATATTCCCTTAATAATGATGATTTGACTTAGTAAAGTCTACCAAAAAATATTCAAAGACTCTACTATTTCAATTCACTATTATTTTAGAAAATTCCCAATGTCAATTCGCCTGTTATAAGGGTTTTTCTTGTTGTTTGCAAGGAAAACTATAACGAATTTTATCCATTGGTCATGGCATCATTCATAAATACAAAATGATTCATTAAATTTTCTTAATATTTGAGAAACTTTAATTTTGAATCGTTGGAAATTTTCCGAATTCAGTTTTTAGTTCAACGAAATTATATAGAAAATAAAAAATTGATAATATGAATAATTGATATTCAAAAATTCCATAAAGGTTTATTATACTTCATTATATTTGGTTAAAAAAAATAAATTAATGATTAAATAGTGTGGCATACTTATGTGCACAGATCAGTGCTGCCATTTAATCATTTTCTCGCATTCCTTGTGTTGGAGTAATAATTCCAAATAATGATAACTTTAAGGTAAAGTTATTAAATTTTTGCAAATATAAGATTTGTGGCACTTTAATACACATGAAAGTGCGGCCAGTTTTTCAAAATCAAGATTAAAATTTACAGTGTAAAACACTGGTCTTATCCATCTCTGTCAATAATGCAACCCATTACATATGCAAAAATCAAGTTTACATTGATTTACTTAAACTAAGTTTAATTGGGCTGTTATTAACAGGGATTTCGATTGGTTAATTGTTTAGTAATTAAAAAAAAATTATATATTTGTCGTGGCATTCGTTATCCGTCACCTTCAGATAGACAGATCCCAATTGCAACGGCAAATATAGGTCATGCATCATTCGATGACCGGTAGATTTTTATTGCACTAGGGGAGTGTCCCGTAGGAGTCACCATAGTCAATAAAATAGTTATTAGAGTGTTAGTAATTTTTTTTTTAATAATCAATGAACTTAAATAATATTCAGTGATTTTGAGAAAAAAATAATAATCTTTTATAAAAATATTCATTTTTTTTTTTTTATTTGAACTTTTCTTTCTCTTTTTTTTTTATTAATTTTAGTTACCAATTTTGTATTATTTATTTCACATTGGTAGTTATAATGTAAATTATCCTCTGTTTTTTTTTGCAATGTATATATATAAAATGTTTAAAGAAACAAAAATTTAAATTTTTTTAAAGGTTTTTTTTTTTTTTTTTAAAAAAAAACTAGGGTTTTCATATGAAATATAAAAGTTTTATATCAGATTTTTCAAACAAAATTAAAACTTTTTGCATAAAATTAAAAAACTTACAAAATTAAAACATTTCAAGTTTTTTTTTTTTACAAAACTTAAAGTTTAATGTATTTCGTTCAAAATTTAAAGCCATTCGGACAAAAAAATTTTTTTTTATTACAATATTTTAAATTTTTCATACAAAGAATTAAATTTGCCATACAAAATATAAAATTTTTGATACAAAATTTTCAAATTTTTTTTTTTTTTTAAAATAAAATTTTTAAGTATTTTAAATTAAAACTTTTAATGCAAATCTTTAATTTTTTCTAGCAAATTTACAAAATTGTATTCAAGTTTTTCAAAAAAATTTTTTTTTTAAAAACGTAGTGTTTAAATATTTAAAAAGTATGCTAAAAACAATTTGAAAATAATTTAAAATAACAATTCTACAACTTTAAGAAGATTTATTTGTAGTTTTAAATTTATTAATTTTATATTAGCAACCACGGTAGTTAATTAATACTTTTCAATATTTTCAAAAAAAAATTTAACTTATAATTTTTTTTTTATAATTATGATTTATAATTTTTAAATTCAATAATTTTCAAATTTTATAACTTTAATTTAAAATTTTAAATTTATATTAAAACTTATAACTTTCAAATTAAAATTATAATTTTAAATTTTAATTTAGAATGATTTAAAAGTTTTAACTTAATTATTTAAAACAAAAAAGTAGTTAGGAAAAAAATTTATATTTGGCATCTGAACTTGTACTGTACGGAACAGACGATGCTATATCTTAAACTATGTTACCTTGTTTAAATCTGTTATGTGTTATTATCTGTTGTTGTATTGCTGTAGGTTGTATTAGCATTTTTCTTCTTCCAAGCCATTATTGAAGAACATTAATAGTGTTGATTTTGTCCATTAGTTTCACGATCTTCAAACATATCAATCATACACATAGAAGAATTGGACGTTCTTGAAGTGACCCCAAGTATCTTTTTCCATTACTTTGTTCTGTTTCCTGGTTTCCTGGTTTTCCTGGTGGTGTTTTGGTTTTCCTGGTGGTGTTTTGGCCCACACCACCCTTGGAGCACTTGGCGTGTGTCTCCGGCAATACACATCCGCATTGCTTCTTCACTGATGGATGGCCAACAACTTTTTATTCTTGTTTATTTGTAGGGTTTGAAGAAAAATTTTTTTTTTTTTTTTTGTGTGTTTTAGAGCAAAACATATTAAAATTTTTGTTAACGACATCATAATTTTTTTTATATTTCACTAACAAACAGTATTTTTGTTTTCACTAACAACTTTTTTTTTATTAAAATTAAAATTGTATATATATTAAGTTTAGGCACATATTTTAATATAATTATTCATTAAGTTTATATTTTTTTTTTTATTTGATTTATTTAATTTTTTTTTAAATTTTTAGTTTTTTTTTTTTTTAAAATTGTTTTTATTTTGAAGTCATTTTTAAAAATTTTTTTTTTTGATTTTAATATCAAAATTTATTTTTTTTAAAGATTTTTTTCAGGGTCAGGTCCTGTTGGACCCAACCCTTTATGCGCTTTTTATTTACTGTACCCTCCTGGCAGGATCGCCATGTAATGATGAAAATAAATAAATGGTTGTTCTGTGTTTGAGCTCTTATGAGCGACTCTTGCTTTATTAAATTAAAAAAATACTTAGAACTACTTAAACATAAACTATATAGTGTGTGATATTGCTTAGCTTGCAATTCACACGCTAGTAGGGTTGGTCTGTTGTTGACAAACAACATTCCACAAAGTGTGGGTCTCTAGTTACATACAGACGGTATGGTAACGCAGACTTGTCAAACACACTACAAAATGTACAAATTTCGTAAAAAATACAAACATGATTTCGTAATATTTTTTTTTAGTACATTGTACAAAAATTTGTAATGTTACAAATATTACATATGGATGTTTGATGTGGTTAGAGGTCGGATTTGCAATCAGAAGGTTGCGAGTTCAACTCCTGGCCAGGAGTATGTTTTTATTTTTTTATTTCATTATTACTATTTTTGTGTTTTGATATAATGGATATTTTGTATTTTGTTTAATAAAGAGGATCCTAAAACAAGTTAAAGAGGACCCGAAAACACTACTTCCACTTTATTTGCCGGGTTAGTATGAAATTCAATAAAACAAATATTTAAAAAGATAAAATATTTAATAATAAAATGCAATTATATATTTTATTCATAAAAAAATATTATTTTATTTAGTTCAATAAACATAATAAAAATATTAATTGCCATTTTACCTTTTTTTATTAAATATTTGTAGCATATTTTTCTACTTTTCATAAAAATTTCATAATATTTTCGACTTAAGTTCCTTTTTAGTTTGTTGTATTGCATCAGCTACTTTGGTGCAAATGGTAGAGGGGTCTACTTCAACACAGCAGGACGTCACTGAAATCGTGAGTTCGATTCTGGTGTGGCACCATTACATTTTTTTTTTAATTTTAAAATAAACCCGTAAGGTATGCTCCACATTTTTATTTAAAAAAAGTTTTTACAAAACTTTACGAAATGTGATTTGTATATTCTACAAATTTTTTCGTAATGTCAAAATAACCAAAACTTTCGTAAAATGAACAACACGGTTTTCGTGTATTTTACCTATAGATTATTATGAGTGTAATCAGTATCCTATCTTAAAATATTAAAATAGTGAAAAAAAAAATTAATAACTTTGAAAACTATTTTTAGCTTAAAAGAAAACATGTTTTTGATACAAATCGTATGACGACTTTTAAAAAATCATTCGCCATTCTGAAATCCAATTTCGGGTACATAGCTAGCCCAAAATCTTTACCATTAATAATATACAAACAAAACTGATCATATTTAAATAGAATTATCCGCCATATTGGATCCACCATTTTGAATTTTGATAATTTCATGTTAGATTCGTAATCAGCGATCTCAAAATTATTGAGTGGCAATTTTGAAGCAAATTCCGGAACTTATTTAGATCATCCGCCATATTGGATCTGCCATTTTGTATTTCTGATACCATATTCGAGCTCAGCGACCCAAAACTGCGTGTGGCAATTTTAAGCCGCTTCCGTCTCTGAAAGTAGTATCTCAAATCGCTGCTCGATATTCACTAAACCATTACCTCCATATTGCGTCACTCGACTTTTGAAAATATAGATTTTGCGAAATTGTAAGCCATTGTACAGCTCTGTAAGCCATGCTCAATTTTGGAAAAGGAAGGGTCTCCCGTCCAAGAAGAACGCCCCATATATGTATTTAGCACTGCTAAAATTAATAACCCGATTTAAAAAAACTATGGAGCTTTATGAAGTCATATCATTTCTATATGACGCTATATGTAATCTTATTAAATTTCATCCGAAATATGACCCCATATCTCTGTTTGTGTACGAATTACGGCCCGATAGAATTGTAGTAGATTGTATCAGTTTTGCATCTAATTGTATCAGTTTATAAAGGGTGCTTTTTATAGAGGTATAAAACTTTGAAATGGAATAAACAAAGATGAATTTTTTAAATTGACATGAAATTTACTTTATGCGAAAGATAATCTTATGGCATTATAATTTAAATACGACTTCTGGCATAGAACGCCATGGCTGGCTCGGACGTAGTCTAATCTGGAGGTCCAATTTTCGATGACTTTTTCCAACATTTGTATCCGTATATTGGCAATAACGCGGAGAATGTTGTCCTCCAACTGAGCAATCGTTTCGTGCTTATCGGCGTAGACTAGCGACTTCATATATCCTCACAGAAAATAGTCCAGCGGCGTTAAATCGCACATATGTGAGGCCACTTCAATAAATCGAGTTTGGCACGAGCTGTGTGACATGTTACGCCGTCTTGTTAAAACCACAGCTCCTGCCACATAATGGTTGTTCAATTGATGAACGAAAAAAGACAGTAATCATGGCTCTATAGCGGTCACCATTGACGAACGTTTTGACCAGCATCGTTTTTAAAGAAGTACACCCATAAAGCACACCAAACAGTCAGTTTTACTAGAGTGAACGGTGTCTCAACATACACTTCAGGATTATTATCACTCCAAACACGGCAGTTTTGTTTATTGACGTATTCATTTAACCAAAAGTGAGCTTCATCGCTAAACAAAATTAGCAAAATTCGTGCGTGATACGTATTTCGAACAGAACCACGATTTTCAAAATAAATTTGGACAGTTTGGAAGCGTTGTTCAGGCGTCAGTCTATTCATGTTGAAATGCCAAACCAAACTAAACATAAATCACTTGACAAGCTGACAAAAATGTCCGCCAGTTAAAGTTCTATACATATATAAAAAACACCCTTTATTTAAACTGATGCAAAAGATATAATTATATTAAAATCAGATATTATTGTATCCTGGATTTTGACCTGATATAATTGTATATGATTTTAAGTAAATTGATACATCTAAATATAATTAGATCCAAATTTTAGTCTGGTGATATTGCACTAATGTTAAATTTTTGTATATGATTGTATGAAAATATACAAAATTTCATACAAATATATGATCATCATATCATATCCGTTAAGTCCATTAAGAAATATTAAGAAACATATTACTTTTTGCGGGTTTTACTGCATAAATCTTGTTTATGTTTTAATGCACATTAGGGTGTCCTGAAACTGTACAATTTACGCACTAGTGCTCAAATGAAGAGTCGATTATGGGAAAAATAAAAAAAATCTAGAATACTTAAAGTTCGTTACTCGTATTTTTAGAAGCCCGAGCATATTTTTGAAAATATATTTATAACAATTCCATAGAGTAATTTTGGTACACTACATATTGCAATTTAAAGCAAGTATTAAATAAAATTTCTTGTTTCAAACTTAATGTGGACCAAAATTATTCTATTATTATATTTATATATGTTTTCCCATAATATGCCCAGCATTGCCATACTTCTAAACTCTTGTCCAAAAGTTTTAAAATACACTACTAATGCCGCGGATAGCAACTATAAGTATGTACTCTTAAAAAACATTTGTAAACTTCTGTAAATAAACTTTATAGTTGAAATCCTCCTAATTACTTAGCAAAGTGGCGAAATTCGCAGATTAAAAAAAAAGTACCAAAAGGCATTGGAAAAAATACATTTTCCAAGAGAAAAAGTACCGAAGAAGTTAATTTTCAAAAAAAAAGTACTAAAAAATTTACCTTTTACCAAAAAAAAAGTTCCAAACTCTTGGCAAAAAAAGTACCAAAAAATTATATTTTCTAAAAAAAGTACCAACTTCAAAAATGTACCTTTCCAAATAAAAAGTAGAGAAATTTTCAAAAAGTACCTTTTTTTAAAAAAATAATTACCAAAAAATTCCCTTTTCAAAAAAAGTTACAACAAATTTTCAGAAGAAAGTACCAAAACCTATTGAAAAAAAAGTAGCAAAAAATTTTCTTTTTCTAAAAAAAGTAAAAATTTTTAAATAGTACTTTTTCCCTAAAAAAGTGCCCATACCATAAGTATATTTTCCAAAAAAGTATCTTTTACAAAAAAAAAACAAGTAACAAAAAAGTTCCCTTTTCAAACAAAAAGTACAAAACAAATTTAATTTTTTACAAAATTACCAATTTCAAAACATTTCCAAAAAAAAGTTCCAAAAAAGTTTCTTTTTCCAAAAAAAGAGGTAACAAAAATGTACCTTTTTCAAAAAAAAATTAAATTTTTCTAAAAAAGTAACAATTTCAAAAAAGTACTAAAAAATTAAATTTTTCTAAAATGTAGCAATTTTAAAAAGTGCTTTCTGTGTCTTCCCAAAAAGTACCGAAAAAAGTACCTTATCCGAAAAAAGTACAAACAAAATTTAATTTTCAAAACGAAGTACCAATTTCAAAAAAGTACTTCTTCTTCCAAAAACAAAACACCTTTTCTAAAAAAAGGTAAAATTTCCAACAAAAAAGAAAAGAAATAAATGAAAGAAATAAATGAAAAGAAATAAATTTTTCTAAAAAATACCAAATTTAAAAAGTACTTTTTAAAAAAAATACCTTTACCACAACCAGTACTTTTCCGAAATTTTCAGAAAGTATCTTTTTTTAAAAAAAATAATTACCAAAAAAATTCCCCTTTTCAAAAAAAGTACCAACAAATTTTCAGAAGAAAGTACCAAAATCTATTGAAAAAAAGTAGCAAAAAATTTTCTTTTTCTAAAAAAAGTAAAAATTTTTAAATAGTACTTTTTCCCTAAAAAAGGGCCCATACCATAAGTATATTTCCAAAAAAGTATCTTTTCCAAAAAAAAAACAAGTAACAAAAAGTTCCCTTTTCAAACAAAAAGTACAAAACAAATTTAATTTTTTACAAAATTACCAATTTCAAAAACATTTCCAAAAAAAGTTCCAAAAAAGTTTCTTTTTCCAAAAAAAGAGGTAACAAAAATGTACCTTTTTCAAAAAAATTAAATTTTTCTAAAAAAGTAACAATTTCAAAAAAGTACTAAAAATTAAATTTTTCTAAAAATGTAGCAATTTTAAAAAGTGCTTTCTGTGTCTTCCAAAAAAAGTACCGAAAAAGTACCTTATCCGAAAAAAGTACAACAAAATTTAATTTTCAAAACAAGTACCAATTTCAAAAAGTACTTCTTCTTCCAAAAAAAAACACCTTTTCTAAAAAAAGGTAAAATTTCCAACAAAAAGAAAAGAAATAATGAAAAGAATAAATGAAAAGAAATAAATGAAAAGAAATAAATTTTTCTAAAAAATACCAAATTTAAAAAGTACTTTTTAAAAAAAATACCCTTTACCACAATCAGTACTTTTCCGAAAAAAAATACTTTTTCCTTAAAAAAATTCAATTTCCAAACTAAAGTATCTTCCACAAAAAAAAACAACCAAAAAGTATCTTCCAAAAAAAGTAAAAAACAAGTAAAAGTAGTAAACAAGTAAAAATTTCAAAAAGTACTTTTTCCAACAAACAAAAAAAAAATACATTTTTCAAAAGAAAGTACCAAAAAATTTCCATTTTCCCATAAAAAGTATTTTCCAAAAACAGAACCGAAAAGTTACATATTTCCTAAAAAAGTATCAAAAAATTAAATTTTTCTAAAAAGCACCAATTTCAAAAAAAGTTATTTTCCAAAAAATATAATTTTTCTAAAAAGCACCAATTTCAAAAAAGTACTATTTGAAAAAAAAAGAACCTTTTCTAAAAAAGATACCATTTCCAGAAAAAAATAAAAACTTCTAAAAAAAGTTTCAATTTTAAAAAAGTCCTTTTTGCAAAAAAACAGTACCTTTTCCAAAAAAAAATTTCCTTTACCAAAAAAAGCTACTTGAGAATAAAACCTTTGAAAAAAATTTCCATTTTTCAAAACAAAAAAAATAGCGACAAGTAACTTTTCCAAAAACAAAAAGTACCAAAAAAAATACATTTTTCAAAAATAAAATTACAATTTTTCCATTTTTTTTTGCATTTACAAATAAAAAAAAGGCTACAAAACAATATTTATATTTACAAATTTCTGAGTTAAAAAAAATGAAAGCAACAACACTCAATGAACAAAATTCCCGGTTCAACGAATGTCAAAAATGTTCATACTGGAATAACGCTTTAGCGATCAATATATAAATTTAAAAAATATAAATAATAATTGCATGTTTTGTTTTCAATTAACAAGCAAAAAACGTTTAACGAATATCTCATTTAACGAACAACCTGGACGTCCTGTAATAGGTTTAACCAGAATTTTATACAAATATAATTTGTTATAATTCCAAACTTTTTCCCGTTAAAACTTTATTTAGTGGTTTTTAACACTTGTCGTTTTAAAATCTTACAGACATATTCATAAGTTTAAGTTAGCAGTTACTTATACATCGCAACCAACTAGCTGCTTACTAGTACCTTTTAACAAATTCGGCTCATTGAAGGTTGACTAAATCCATGAAATTCACCACAACCTTCGTGTACGTTGCTGCGGCCCTAACACCTTAACGCTGATAGAACTTGAAGATACGGTGGAATGTGTCTACCATTCTTTTTTCCTCTCAGGTCGTTCTTGACCTTGACCAAATCAATCATTCTACATTATCAATCATTCTACATTATTAAGCGTTTCCATAATTTAGATATTAAAAAATATTTTTCGGCCACAAAAATGTATATTTATTTTTTCGCAGTCTCTTTGACAGAAAACAGCTGTTTTTAAAACTCTTAACAACATTTTGGAAGCTCGTCCACATGAACTTAACAACAGTATGACAAGTGTATTAAGAATAGCATACATGTTAACTCCTTGCTAACTTTTACTTATGAATATGTGTGTTAGTCTACAAGTGGAAAAAAAGTGATTTCCCAAAAAAAAAGTACCTTTTTCAAAAAAACAAAAAAATACGTTTACCGAAAGAAAGTACTTTTGCCAAAAAAATAAATTTTTCAAAAAAAAAAGAAGTCTTTTTTCAGAAAAAACTCCTTTTTTAAAAAAAGTACATTTTTCCAAAAAAGCAAATCTTCCATAGAAAAGCACATTTCCAACAAAAAAATAACGCTTTTTCCAAAAAAAAATACATACCATTCTAAAAAGTAATTTTTCAAAAAGTTTTAAATCAAAGTACTTTTCCAAAAAACACTTTTTCCCAACGAAAATATCTTTTTAAAAAAGTACGTATTCCACAAAAAATAATTTTATTTAAAAAATCCAGCACTGAAAAAACTGAAAGTTCGTAAAAATTTGAAGAATACATATAACATGTTTCATATTATAGTAATTTTCATGATCATGGCACGATGGGTTATTTCCAAAAATTTATTCAAACGAAAAGTACTTACTAATTAAACATCGCCCATATGTAGGCATCCACGAAAAATCGGGATCTTTAATATATTAATGGAAGACCTAGAATAAAATTTTCCGTAGTCACATTTTACTACCATTGGCTAAACAGATGAAATATAGGATTTCTGCGATGTGGGCTAGTACACTGAAAATGCACTTATCGAAGCTAAATCTGAAACTGTAGAGGTAAGTTGTTTCCAAAATGGCAGATCAGTAAAAATTTAGGTTTTAAAAATTTTATCAAAACGGGGGAAACAAAGGGGTTTAAAATGCATCTGATCGATTACTTGATCGTCGAAACATTAAATTTTATATGTAGTTATAGAAAGAAACATGCGCACTGAGAAGGGCCTTGTATGAATCCGAAGATAAAGAGGATATAGTGTTTTCAGAAACAGCCTGTCTTAAACCCTGTTCCTTCGAACTTAAATTTAAGTTCTTTTTTGCAATTAGTAGATGAAATGTAAAAAAAAAAATCGCAGAAGGGCTGTTAAGTCCACCTACGTTAAAAAAATCCCCTTAAAATAATAAAAATTTATACCATTTTTCACAAAAATATTATATTTAAATAGCAATATTTCAAGTAGTTCCAAAATAATAGTCTTTTGAACTCAAAAACTTCATTCACATTGTATGTGTTTTTTTAATTTTCATTAGCATTGTTCTCAAAGCTTTTTTTCGTAGAGCAATTTTAATCCAAATGAAAAAAAAAAATACCAAGATTATACGTTTCGAAAAACAGGTTAAGGAAAATTTTATTCAAATTTAAAACCACATACAACTTCACTGAAGTTTTTAAGTTCAAAAACTGCACTCAATATAGTATATCTGTTCGCTCAACAGAAAAATTTATTACATTTAACAAAATGTATTCCTATTGTTTTTTTTTAGTCAGAACCAGTATTTTTGTTAATTTTTACAATTCTTAATTAAAGTACAAAATAAGTACATCTACAGTCTTATTTCTACTCTTACAAAGTATTTTATTTACATTCTTCCAATTTAATCAGTTAACTGGTTTAGCCGCATATTTCCACACAATTTTTTTTTCAAGCCAAAAACAATGCCACATTGATGTGTCATTACATTTTAGTTTTGGGCTCTTTGTTTAAAGGCAGTTAAGAGCTTAAGGGTCGCGGAAGATTTCCCAGACCTGGTCCGTATTTATTAAGAACATTTGTCGATACTCCAAAGTAATGAAAATTTTGTCTGTTTTATAAAAAAGAATATTTTTTGAAATAATTCCGAGGTCCTGATCCCATCAAGGTCCAATGGGATGTCATTATCACTGCAGTATGGTGAAGTTAGGAGTAATACACATTTGCGTCCATGTTGCTTTAACTTTCTCAGTTTTCAAGCTTTGGATCATATTCTAAAATCAGAAAAGGAGAAAATAGCGCCATCTTGAAAACTTCGGAATAAACTGATGGCGCCATTTACCAGGTAATATCATATTTTAATAATAAATTTAAAAATTTAACAAATAAGTTTAAAAAAAACAGTTTTAAAAAATAACACTTAAAGCACTGGAAATTTTTAGTATTTTGTTAAATAAGGGTAACTTAAATCTCTGCTTAAGTCAGTGTTTAAATATAAAATTTGGTTAAAAAATAGTCAACTCGATTTAAAACACATTTAATATATTTTTTATGTTTATTGTTTTGGAACAACATGGAATTTCGTTCTGAAATTTTAGTGTAACACGTTTTTTGTTTAAAACTCGATCGTGGCTACCGTTGTAGTTGGGGCAATCGAAATTATATTGTCGTGTCAAAATGTCCGTTGCCTCAATCGAATAATTTTTAAAATCAAAAAATTCGGTCGCGACTACTGAATCATTCGATTATGATGAAAATCTTTCGGCTGAAGCAACATTCATTCGGACACGACAATAAAATTTCGATTGCTTCAACAGAAATTCGGTGATAACTACCAAAAAAGTGGATAGCAAGTACGTTTACTACGACCGAATCTATTTTCTTTATGTATTTGAAATTTCAGATTTCTAGCGAAGAGGTTTAAGTAGAATGTTAAGCAGAACACTTTTTATCTTTTTTGTGCAACCTTTTAATTATTTCCAAAAATCGTGTTTCCGAAAATTTTGTCTAAACCTTCATACCAAATTTGTAGTTCCAAGCTCATGCGGTTAAAGCTGGGTGAATAGGCGGCACTTAATAAAATTTGAACCCCATTTTTACTATGTTTTTATTTCAAATTTCAAAAAGTATCTCTTTAGTTAATTAGTCTATACATCAGGGAATACATATTTTATACTAGCGGACAAAGCACACAAGGTTGTTAGCGCAGATAAAACGTATTTTTGTGTTAAAGTTCGAAATGTAATTTTTATTGGACAATACAATAAAGTATTACCTATATTATTTTACAGATTTGCAGAAATGTTTTACTCAGCGAAGCCTGCTTCGGACATACCACAGAGTAAAAAACCCCTAAGTCCGGTCGCAGGCCGGCAAATCAGAAAAAATATTCACACAATGTTCTATTGAAAAACGGTCTTAATGTCCATGAAGAATATGTTTATTTTTTACAGGAGATTATTAGCAAAATCATGTTAGGCAAAGTTCCCATTTTGCTTTGGGGGTTATGATAGAAACATTTTAATCCATAATCCCCGAATCGGAAATTGGGATAATGTCATGTCATTCCTACCTAAAAATGTAGATCTCCACTTAACTACATTGTGTTTTATTTTCCTCAAAAGATTAACTGCTTATAAAAATAGTCCAGGACCAAATAATTTTTACAGATTTTGTGCTTTTGTGTTCATTTGACAAAAAGAGTATGCAATTTGCAGCACTTGGAATCTTAACATTCAAGAAAAAGTTATGAAGACTTTTACCCCATTTTATACGCTTAACTTCTGAATATCCAAAATATTTTATAATTTAATTTTTATTATTACTCGACTAACTTCAAAAGTCCGAGATATCGTTACCAATAGTTTTTAATGTCGGAATACATTAAAAAGAAAATGATTTAATTGTATATACAATTAATTGTATAGATGTAAATAAAACAATTTATTTCATCGTTTCACTGGACGTTCCGTTGGATTTTTCCAACTTCTTCAGCAGTGGTGAACTTTATTATTTGAATTATATATCTTTACATTGTCAATTATATATATAAATTTATTTGTAAAATTGACCGACACTACACTTATTGGTATAGTAAAAAAGTTGGACGACACGAATTTAATAAAAATAATTTAAATAAATAATTACACGAAAAAACAATAAACTACTTTAAACTTAACGACTATTATCGCAGAACTTCTTGTTTATAATATTGATTTAATTTGTTTAACCATTTTTAGAAGATGTTTTAAATTTTAAGCATGAAGCAATCGTACATGACATTAAGAGGACACTTTTTCCCTTTAAATCCCTATTTATGAAGTTTTGATCAAAGATACAAAAAGTATATATCCAGTGATTTACGATATAATTAACTAATGGCTTTGGTTATGGTGTTAAGGAGGCACTGTCCCTTTTTGCCTCTCTCTCGGTTGAACCTACATGTCAAACCTCAAGTTCCTAGCTCCTACAATTTGAGCCGGGCTATTAACTGACACACATATTTTAAAGGTCAGATTTGTAGCGAAACGTTTTTTGGCAGAATATTAAAAGGGAGATTTTGCACCTCACTTTAAGAAATTTAAACATATAAATTTCTTCTTAGATAATGTCTGCGCCGGACGAGGAACCTGCAAGCCAAATTTCAAGTCCCTTACTCCAGCAGTTTAAGCTTTGTGATAAATCCCAATTTTTCTTATTTAAACCTCGTGTTTTTGGTGAGTTCAAAAAAATTTTTGGAACAGAAGGAGACTTCTTTCTTCCTTTTTGCCCGTTCAATAAAAAGTTTACAGAAACCCCGACTTAGTGGATGTCTAATTTAATCCAAATTTCAAGTTCTATATTTTTTACAATTTTTACCACGTTATTATTGGAAATTATAAAAAGTATCTCTGCGGTAAATTTGCCTATACCTCAGGGAATGCATATTATAAAATTCAGATTTCTAGACAAAAGGGGTACGAAATGTTTTCACTTTTTGCAAAATTGAGTAAAGTTTTACTGTAATCCCATCTTTGTGTTTGTCTATGCCAGAGGAAGAACCTACATGCCGGATTTCAAAATGAAGCGGTTTGGGCTGAGTGATTGGGCTCTGTACCACATTTTTCTCAAGTTTTATTGGAAATTCCTAAAGGTATATTTTAAGTGCTTTAGCCCATAGATTATGGGCTAATGCGATTCAAATTTCAGATTTTTAACCGAAGAGGTTTAAACAGGACGATAAGGGAACCCTTTTTATCTTTTTGTACCACATAATAACAATTTCCTAAAAACGTGATTAGATGTATACAATGGAGAAGGAACCTCACTGACAAATTTGAAGTTACAAGCCCCAGCGGTTTAGGCAGCGTGATTAGGCGGCACTAAATACCTTTTGAATACCATTTTGACTATGTGTTTATTGCATATTTAAGAAATCATCTTTTCAGTATATTAGTCCATATACCAAGGAACACATAATTTATAGTAACGGGCAAGCCCACTAGGTTGTTATCAGAGATAACACGTTGTTTTGTCTTAAAGTTTAAAATGAAATTTTTATTGGACAACGGAACAAAGTATTAACTTTTTTATTTTTCAGACTTACATAAACGTTTTACTCAGCAAATAGAAGAACCATAAGCCTACCACAGAATAGAAAAGCCGTAAGCCAGGCCGCAGTTGCACAGTGGGTTCGAGTATACCTAAAATGTCAAGGAAGGGTGCAATTAACTAGAAAATATTTTTTTTGTATTAACAATACCCTAATTAGGCAAACAAACAGAACTTCTAACGTTTTTTAATGGATTTTTATTTTTTTATTTAATTAAAGTAATTTATTTGAATATTCTCTATTTCTTATTCATCACTTGAACTATCATAGTCTTTATCATCATTACAACTTACTGTCATCTGTATCATCATCATCATTATTATCATCATTATCATCATCATCATCATCATTATCATCACCATCATCATTATTATCACTCTCATTGTTGTCATCATCACGATTTTTTGAGAAATTTTTGGTAATATTAAGAGATCTAATTCTGACTTCGATAAATTTTCTTTTTTTTTGTTCATAGTGCCTGCTAATGCTCGATATAAATGGGTTTGAACTTAATAGAAATCTATTAAAAATATCTTCATTCGACTTTTCCCGGCTGCATTTTCGAGCAAAGTGCTCTCTGTAGTTTTTAAAGTCTTTATTCCTTGCTTCTTGAGCTTCTTCTGATAATTCTCCTATTGGTAAAAGCGCGTGTTGTACTATCTCCGGGCCGTGAATTAAAAATTTATGTAATGTGGGAGGCATGCAAAACCAGAAATATATTTCAACAAAGTACTTTGCTGTGTTGTGAGCGAAATTGCGAAAACTTTCCAAATTAATCTCGTGACCACATGAAACAACAATTAGTATTGTGTGCATTTTTTTAATTAGTGTTAGGTCCACTTCTGTTATTTCAGCTGATATTTCAGCATTTTAAAAAAAAAGGCTAGCGGTATTTCCATCGTTAGAGTTACCAAAGCCCGGCTTTGCCTGGTCAACACTTAAACCTGTTCTTTCACGAAACTCTTTCTGAATTTGTAGTTTTGTTTCAGCAACAATTTTTTGTCCTCATCTGATCGTGCTTGCCATTTTTTAATTGGAATTTTATACGATAAGTGGAGAAGCCACTCAAAAAATCGAATCCACCCGTGTAGTATTGATAGCCCAAACTCTAAAGTGTCTGTTCTAACTTCCCTAACAATCATGCTGTCAACTGAGTCGAACATCTTACTTGTAGCGCCACATACATAACACTTTTGCGTGGAATTCGTACCCGTTATTGCGTTGCACACTTTTCCATCTATCATTACTAAAAACAAATCGTGATGAACCTTTAAGGAATTTCCTCCAACTAAAACTAACGTTTCTTCAAGATTTTTTTTTTCATCCTCGACCCTAATTTTTTCTAAATTAGATACACTTGTTGTTTCTTTGGTGTATTCTTTCTTTAGAGGCCTACAAAATCTTGTTGATGAAGGACGAGGATTTTTCCAAACTACTTCATTTCCACTAACAAGTTTAAGTGGTACGATGGATGTTATAAACACTGACGAGTCGCTTGCATTAGAACTATAAAAAGCCTGTTTATACGAACTATGTCCGGAGCTTCCATCAAAACCCCACTTTGAAAACAAGGTTAAGTTTGATAATTTTTTTTCTGTTAAAATATCATAACATTTTGGCAGCATAACTAGTCTTTCAACCGTGTGATTTAAAAGTCCTTGAAGACTAACTTGTGCTGAAGTTTCACAAAATTTAACTTGATCTCGTTTGGGATAACACCTTTGTTTTGCTTGTTGAACTTTAGTATACGAAGGAAATTTTTCCGGAGCCACCCTTCTTATAATATTATAACTATGTCGAGTTAATTTTGCTTCTATTAAAACGCTAAGTGCTTATTCTGCACTTAGTTGTTTTGGTTTAGCCTGCTTAAAGCTTTTTCTATATTTTGCAGCCCTTGTAGGTGTTGACGTTGTTATTTCTTTAACTAGCTTTGCTGCCTCAACATTTCCAGAAGCTCTTAAACTCATTTGTGTATCATGAGTCAAAACTGGCAATAAAATACTATCTCTTATGCTTCTAGTTTTCTTTGATTTTTTCGCAGCATTTAGCCATTCAGTATTTAATTCCTAAAAACGATCATGGTACCTTTTACATTCACTATATCGAGATTTAAACTGTTTAATAAAATTATCAAACGTTTGGTTGAAAAAACTCATATTGCTGGGGTTTATACGCTTAATGGTTTTCATTTTAAGAAAACGCATTGGTAAAAAAAAGTTGATTGCCCAAAGTACGTGATTGAAAACAGTTATTATATAGGCGTGACTATCTCGGCACGGGCAAATTAGTATAAGATGTAAAACCATCACGTGAATTTGGTAAATTATTAGAAAGTCCTATTTTTTCGCTGGAATTGAGTGTTAATTTTTATTCTTTTCTGGTAAATTGGTCACCCTCATGAACATAGGTGATCAAACGCCACTTACGCAGCCATCTCTATTAAATATCAAAATATATTGACAATAATATCAACAACAACAAAAATAGCTAACATTGACAGTAAGACAATAGTAACAACAAAAACAAATTAGTATAAGATGTAAAACCATCACGTGAATTTGGTAAATTATTAGAAAGTCCTATTTTTTCGCTGGAATTGAGTGTTAATTTTTATTCTTTTCTGGTAAATTGGTCACCCTCGTGAACATAGGTGATCAAACGCCACTCACGCAGCCATCTATTAAATATCAAAATATATTGACAATAATATCAACAACAACAAAAATAGCTAACATTGACAGTAAGGACAATAGTAACAACAAAAGGAAAAAGGATAAACGAATTTTGAAAACAAGACTTTTTACATAAAATTATTAATATCTTAAAACGGGGCACCAAAAAGGCAAACTTTTTTGTTTGAAGTATCAAGTAGAAATCCCATACTTTTCAAAAAACCCAACTTCAAAGCCGGCACTTTATGACTTTGCTACTTCTGGTCCATCATAAATAGAAAATACCCCGATTTTAAAGCTTTTTTTAAAAAAATATTACAAATATTTCCACACATATTTTTGTAAACACAAAATCATTTTTTGTACACTTAAATACCTGAAGTTGAAGGTTCCACCATAAAAGTTTAACTTTATTAATTTTAAATTTAAAAAAATAAGCACTGCTTTTTATCAAATTTCAATTTTTTCACTTTTTAACAGCAATAATTAGCTAACTTTGACAGCTCACTACGGATGAAGTAAACACCTTAGATGGTTCAAATTTTAAATAGTGATGTAGAATTTTATCTAGTTTTATTCGATATTAAGCGCCACTTTGGACCCATTTCAACCCAATGTGCGTCGGCTTGGCACAAAATCTAAAAGCCCATTTTCCATCCCTGCTTTATTTAGACACTTTTTTTAAGCACCTGATTAATTTTGTTTGTTTTTATCCAACCTTTCAATATTTTATAAATCATAATATTCGATCTTGAGATCTGTTTGTTTCGCAAAAATTCCATGCTTTTTATAATTTAAAAAATAATTTATTTTTATCTCAATCTTACATTAATTCAATTTTATAAAAAATTAAAAAATATAAGCACAGAAATTAAATTAAGGTAAACCTTACATGAATTCATAAAATAATTTTTTTTCCAAAACTTTATTTCACATCATATTAGCAAACATCTTATTAGATTTCGATAAAAAATATAGTTTTTAATTTTAACGAAATAATAAAAATTCAAAAATAGACAAGTTGATTTGTTCAGAATGACAACTAAATATGTTTTGCCTACATATGAAACATTTGTGAGAAAGAAAAGCGAAGTCGATATAGCTATGTCCGTCTGTCTGTTGAAACGGCGAATACTCCACCAATATAGAAGCGGGGTTGTTAGTTTTCAGACAAATCGTTTTTTGATATTACGAGCATTGAAAATGAGCAAAATCGGTTTACGGGTTCAAAAGTTATGAGTGAAAATGTGAGAAGAAGTTATGAGTGAAATGTTGAGTTTAAATTCTTTATTTAATTTGACTGCATTAACAAGAGTTGCCAGACACTTTTATGGATATCAGATCAAAAAAAGTATTCAAGAAAAAAATCCCCAAATTCAACAATGTAAACTCATAACTTTTCTTCGTACACTTTTTTTCCTAATTCTCATTCTCATCCTTTAATAAATTTGCAAGGAATCTCTATTTACATCTATTAAAACCCCCATTAAATTTAAAGAAAATTCACTTTCAGAACTTTTTTATTTAAAACATATTGGTGCATACTAAATCTTAAAATCGTTTGGTTATACGCATTTATTTATTTTTTTTCCTTAAAACCCCAAATTTTTGTTTGATACATACAAAAATAATCTAAATTGAAATATTGATGGGTAAAAACCAATCGAATTTTGGGGACATTCTTATTCTAGGAGTCGTAAACGAGAATTAATTTTTCTATAATGTTTTCTCAAAAGTGGCACAAAATTGCTCAGAAAACTTAATATATTTGAACATTTTGTGAATAAGCGTATACATTTTTTTTAAATGTTTGAGTCAAGAAAGATTGTGTTTTGGATTAACCACCGTCGAAAAAAAATTTTAACATTAAGTAAAATATTTTTAACTTATTTTGGATTTAATCTTAAAGTTATATCAAATCTTATTTATTTATTTATTAGTTATATGAAATCTTATTTATTCAAGCTACTTTTTTATGGGTATTCTTTAAAATGTTTCAAGAGAATTTGAAATTTGTAATATTAAAACACTGCTACAGTTGCTTGGAAAATTCGATTTCATAAAGGCTTTGACTTGACTGATTTTATTGTAAATCTCTACGCAATTAAAATATTTATTTAAAATTTATATTATTTTTTAAAAAAAAATCCCCCTTGCCCAATTTAAATTTATGCCCAATAAAAAACCAATAGAAACAGATATAAATGAAAGACCAATAAAAACACAAAATTTAGGGACAAAGCCCAAAGTCTGGCAAAGTCTGTTCATTATTCTTATTTTATGATTGAAAGCTTATGTACATAATATAAAAATAAAAATTTTTTAAAATGAGAAATAAAATGTGTTGCCTCTTTTTATTAAAAATTGCATTAAAACTTTTCTTGTATCTAAAATTTTACGGATTTTATTAAGTTTTTTCCTTCTCCTGTAAAGTAACAAAAAGTCGAGTTACGCCTTTTTTATATTAAGCCATCGCACAGTGGGATAAATAACAAAATTTGTGGAAATAATTCGGCCATTTGTTAACTTGTGGTCCGATTGCAATGAAATTTGGAACATGCATAAAAGACATAAAATGGAGTTTAAGTTTTGATTTTGAACCTTCCAGACCCTTTGGGGGGCGGCAAAATGGCTTGCCAAAGTTGGGTACTTTTTTCATAAAAAATTTTGAGTGTTTGCCATTTTTTTGTTTCTCATCCGATTTTCAACATATTAGTAATCTTCTTGTAAAGATGAACAAAAAACATGCTTACATGTGTGGGTTACCTCCATTAGTTTCCCAGATATTCTGATTTAAAAATGTGAAATTCCAAATTTTGTCCGACCAGGTCCAAAGTTTTCGAATATCGGGAGAAAATTGGGACCAATTTTTGTTTTAAAATAACGGTTATTTAGCCAATAAAATTCTTGATTGAATAAAAAAAAAATTAGTTCAATATCTTGTTTCAGTCAAAAATTACATTAGTTTAAAGTAGAAATTAAAAAAAAGGTAAATTTTGGCGATATTTTCCCTAAAACTCACCAAACTTCTTATCGCTCCGGACAAATATTTTTCTTCTGAACATATAAAGTATGTATACTTTTCTGGAAGGTCTTTTTATATAAATGCTAGTTTTGGTAAAAAAAATTTTGATTTGTAAATACTTTTCCCCCCATCCGCTTCCAAAGTTGCCATATTTTTGAGGTAAATATCAACTTTAACTCATAGTTAAAATTTGTGGAAACCGGGTTTAGATACTCCAACAGATACCTAATGTAGTGTGTAAGTCATTTCCAATCCCCGCTTTAAATGACGACATGGCAGCAAAAAACGAAAAAAATCCCATTTTTAGAAAATCATAAATTCTGACATTTGTTTCGATTTGTTGACCTTAAAGTCTAGTTAAAAAAAATCATTGGATTATGTCTATTAATAAATATTTTATTGAATAGTGAAAATTTTCATTTAAGCAAAAACTTAAATTTTTACCTTCATATTTGGATTACCCAAGTTTTTGTTTTACTAAGGTGGCTAAATTCAACTTTTTTTAAAAAAATCGCAATCTACAGGTAATTTTCTTTTCAACGATACCAAACACTGGTATGTTATGTTCATAACTCCTAAACAGAAAATCTTCAAAAGTTAGCCCTTATTCATATATTTCGTCTAATGTGTCCTCGTATTCACATCTTACATAATTGGGTCAGGTAAAAAGGGTTTTATGATGTTCTTCATTAATAATATTAAAGGTTTTGTGGGCCCGCCCAAAGATACGTGTTTTATGATTGCTATTTTAAATATACCCTCTCTTTTAATATTTTATGGACCTTAGTATTTGAAGACCCAGTTACCTGGGTTATGATAGCTAATATTTGTACCTAATATTTGTATATAAATATGAATAGGTTTAGTTTTAAGTTCATAAAAAACTCGGCAATCATGGTAATAACAGTAAATCATGAAGCATTGTGCTTAACTTTGTGGAACAACTCAAAACTACAGAGATTTGAAAAGGTTAACGTTGTAGTTGCATCAATTGAATCTTCACATCACACTAAATTGGACACTGCAGAAATATCTGAAATTGACAATTTTATTATATTATTTGATAAAAAAAAATGCAGTCCGTTTCCGGCTCTATTCTGAAATTTAAAACAAAATATTATAATTGGATGAATGATAGCCTGGAGATAAATTTTTCTGCTGTTGGTGCACCCTGTAAGTGTTATAATGATTTGTGTGCAAAATCTAAAAAAAAAGAACATCGATTACTCTTTCTACGCATTCAAATACAGAAGTTTCTAACACGTTTAAGGAAATGTTAAAAAAAGGAAATCGCCCTAAAGAGGCGTTGCAAATCGCAGATGTTCTTCCAACTGCATCACCAAAACGGCTTAAAAGGATTGTTAAAAGCATCCCCACTCCTTCATCGGATACAGATTTTACATTGCTCTTATGTTGGAATTAGGGCTAAGCAAAAATAAATATCTTATTTTGAGAAAGGCTTTGATTGATAAAGGACACAAAATTCTGCCCTCATATAACGCAATAAAGGATAAGAAGGATAGTATCTTACCAAAACCTATTGCTGTTAATGAACATGAAGCTTGCATTGAATTGTCTACTCTGCTCGAAAACACAGCATCTAGGATTGTTTCTGACTTTTCTAGAGATCAGCTGGAAAGAATCAATGATTGCGTGTTGTACTAATGTGCAAGTGGGGATGTGATGGCTTATCAGCCCTTCCTGAATACAAACATGCTTCCGAAGGCCAGAACAAATCAGAATATAAGAGCGTATTCATGTCATCGTTAGTTCCATTAAGAATTCGTTCATATTCTACTACTGAGCCTTCAACAAGTAATGCTTTCGATGATGTATGGATCAATTCAGCACCTGGATCCAAAGCTTTTTGCAGACCCATTGGTTTCGAGTATATAAAAGAGTCAAACTCTACTACTAACAATTTGGTGGATTATATAGAAGGAGAAAAATGTACTTTGGAGCCAATTTGTATTGAGATTGGTGATTACAGGTTTGCAATGACATAACAGACACGCTCTCAACTTGGGAATGCACTATATGCAATGAAAAGAAATCACAGTTGTCAAATGTTTCAAAGAAAGGACTATTAATAAAAAAGTATTGGGTTTTAGCATATCCCCCTTACATGCCCGGATTCGGTTCATGGAACACTTCTTACACATAGCATATGATTTAAAGTATAAAAGCATAGCAGGAAATGAAACAAAATCAGTAAGAAACAACGAAGAAATGTCAAAAATGAGGGCAGATGAAAAAAGGAGGATACAAGAAGACTTTAAAAGGCAGACAGGCTTAAACATAGATAAACCACTTGCTAGTTGCGGAAGTACAAACGATGGCAATACAGCAAGAAGGTTTTTAGAGATTTTGAAATTACTTCAATAATAACAGGAATTGACAAGGAGTTGCTTCGAAAGATCATGATGTTGATCTTTTCGCAATTAATAGTAAACATAAACTAAATTCCTCAAAATTTGGAGTATATACCGACGAAATAACTAAACTTCTATTATCATTATATCCCTGGAAAGAAATGACACCAACAGTTCATAAGGTATTGTGCCATGGAAAAATCATCATTGCATCAAACATTCTTCCTCTACACCCAAAACAATAAGTTAGTAGAAAAGTTAGTAAAACGTCTTGTAAATCAGGTATACTATTTTTTAGCAAAATTTTTTGCTAAAATCGTGTTTTCAGCTAAAATTTTTGTTATACTTATTCAGCACTTAACTGTTTTATACTAATGCTTTACTAATATACTAATGTTTTACTAATTAATTTTGCTAAAAAAAAATTGTGCTGATAAGCACAATAATAGTGTGGACGACAACCAGATTGAAAGATATACGCAGAATGAAGTAGATGTCGCGGCATGTCAAGATGTAGTAGAGAAGAGGAAAATGATACTAAAAAGTACAATTCTAATAAGACATATAAAAAAATCAACCATGGAAGTTTTTGTATCTCTTTTTCATACATAAAACAAAATTGAGGATTAAAATAACTTAAATTTTGCGTTGTCACCGGCTTGTGAAAATAATTGTCTATTAATTAAATAAAAGACAAAATAAAATATTTATTTATTTAAACTAAATGTGGTCAAATTGCAAACAAACATATACAGAAATGTAGACAGAGTAAAGTGAAAGACAAATACACACATCTTAGGTAGATTTTTATGGTTCCTTTTTCTTATTGCAAAAAGGGTTGTTTTTTACGTTTCGTTTGTTTTTGTTTATTTTTTCGTTTCTATAATTATCTTCGGCAGTTGCGATAGCATCATTTAGACAACCATTGATGTAAGTTGAAAGACAATTTTTGTTATGTTATATATATTTATTTCTATATATTTTCAGATATTAAATTAATTCATGTCGTCAATGTGGAAAAATGAAAATTTTTATATTTCGTTATTATAGTAAATTATTTTTAAAAGAATCACAAAAATATGTTTTATGATTTTCAGCAAATAAATTAACTAAATTACAATTTTTCTACAAATTTTTTGCGTTTTTTTCATTCTACTAAAATTCAGCAAAAAATTTATTAATTTTTAGCAAGGCTTTTGTATTTCTAATCTACTAAGTGTTAGCAAAACTTTTGCTGAATCTACAAATTTTGTTGCTAAAAATCAGCTCGCTGATTTTCAGCAAAAGATTTTGCTGACATTAGCAACTTTTTTGCAAGCATCCTCCTGACTAAAATTTTGCTGACTCAGCAAAATTTTTTGCTGACTTTACAAACTTTTTTTTTTGAGTGTAGGTGAACTAACAGAAGAAGCTCAGGAAGCAAGGAATCGAGATTTCAAACATGCCCAATTGTTCAGTTCCAGAAAATGTTCAAGTCAATCACGGAACGAAGATATTTTCAATAATCCCGTCCTGTCGTCAATGAGAAAACGATGGATTTCTTGTAACACATTGGCATCTGTAAATAATGAAGAATTAAAAGATTTGCTTTATCTGTTAGATATAAATAATGATGTGTCCGATTATTTTGTATTAAATAAAGAAACAACATATTTGTTTGTCTTTTTTTCATTAATGAAGAACATCATAAAACCCTTTTTACCTGACCCAATTATGTAAGATGTGAATACGAGGACACATTAGAAGAAATATATGAATAAGGGCTAACATTTGAAGATTTTCTGTTTAGAAGTGATGAACATAACATACCAGTGTTTGGTATCGTTGAAAAGAAAATTACCTGTAGATTGCGATTTTTTTAAAAAAGGTTGAATTTAGCCATCTTGGTAAAACAAAAACTTGGGTAATCCAAATATGAAGGTGAAAATTTCAGTTTTTGCTTAAATGAAAATTTTCACTATTCAATAAAATATTTATTAATAGACATAATCCAATGATTTTTTGGATTTAACTAGACTTTAAGGTCAACAAATCAAAATAAATTTCAGAAATTATGATTTTCTGAAAACAATCCCACAATTCCTACAAATAAAAAAAAAAATTCCAAAAATGGGATTTTTTTCGTTTTTTGCTGCCATGTCGTCATTTAAAGCGGGGATTGGAAATGACTTACACACTACATTAGGTATCTGTTGGAGTATCTAAAACCTCCCAATTGGAGGCGTGCACATATATTAACTGTGAGTTAAAGTTGATATTTACCTCAAAAACATGGCAACTTTGGAAGCGGATGGGGGGAAAAGTATTTACAAATCAAATTTTTTTTTACCACAACTAGCATTTATATAAAAAGACCTTCCAGAAAAGTATACATACTTTATATGTTCAGAAGAAAAATATTTGTCTGGAGCAAAATGAAGTTTGGTGCTTTTTGGGGAAAATATCGCCAAAATTTACTTTTTTTTTAATTTCTACTTTAAACTAATGTAATTTTTGACTGAAACAAGATATTGAACTAATTTTTTTTTATTCAATCAAGAATTTTATTGGCTAAATAACCGTTATTTTAAAACGAAAATTGGTTCCAATTTTCTCCCGTTATTCCAAAAACTTTGGTCCTGAGTCGGACAAAATTTGGAATTTCACATTTTCAAATCGGAATATTTCGGAAACTATTGGAGGTAACCCACACATGTAAGCATGTTTTTTGTTCAAGAAGATTACTACATGAAAATCGGATGAGAAACAAAAAAATGGCAAACACTCAAAATTTTTTATGAAAAAAATACCCAACTTTGGGCAGCCATTTTGCCGTCCCCCAAAGGTCTGGAAGGTTCAAAATCAAAACTTAAACTCCATTTTATGTATTTTATGCATATTCCAAATTTCATTGCAATCGGACCACAAGTTAACAAATGGCCGAATTATTTCCACAAATTTTGTGATTTATCCCACTGTGCACTGGTGACTGTTTTGTCCAATGCTTCATATAAATGACGAAATGGCAGTTCATTGAAATGAAGCAGACATCTAAACCAGTGAATTGGTATATTTAACTGTTTTTCAAATAATCGTAAAACACCATTTTCTGTTCCAGTATTTGCTGGCTCACCATCACTGCATATGCCAATTAATTGATCAACTGTTAATGTTTTATTGTTGAAAAATTCATTCAGTTTTCTGTGTTTCTTTTTTGCATCTTCTTGACTACCCAAATTTACATATCCAAGTAACTCATTATAGGGCTCTTTCAGAACAACTAAATGCGGTTCTTTTACCATAGTGGTAAATTTGTCATTAATTTTGTCTGTAGTTAATGAGTCTTCTTTTCTACCATCGAAAGAGAATGCAGTTATGGAAGAATTTGTATGTCGTGTACGAAGCACTGCATCTCTAGATTTAACTTTTTCTCTAGCCACTTTTGATTTATCCATAATAACAAGATTACCATGAACATCTCTAAAATTTATATCTTCGAATAAAGCTGTTGCTAAACATGAAGCGACTCTATCTGAAACACCGAATCTATCACACATCATAGCAAAATTTAAGGCATCGTATCTTTGAGTATAATGACCTCGTCTCATTTGAACAGGTGCTTCTGGAACTTCTGTTGTTGCTTCATTTTCATCTTCATCCATGTGTAATTCAGGTGGTTCGTATGTTGGATCATCGGTACCAGTTGTAAGTGTTGGTATTGTTGTAGCTACTTCTGCAACGTCTTCCGTATATTCAGGTATTGTGAATTTTCTATCATTATGCTGGTCCATCATGAATTCTTTTAGATGTTCTGGAATCAATCCACACGAGCATTCTGTTGTTTTGAATTTGCAGTTACATTTGCCAATATAAAATAATTCGTTTATTGAGTCAACAAATGCTTTAAATTCATCTCTTTTGTTTCTATGTTGTACATGTTTCTGGTATTTATCAAGCAAACCAGTTAATTTTTTGAAAACACTCTTTCTATTAATGATTTCAATATTTAATTTACTCTAAATTTGGATCAATTTATCTGTTACGTTAGGAGTAAAAGTTTTATACGAGAACATTTTGTTCTCAAATTTAGCACGATCAATTAAAAAAAAATAATATTTTAAAATGTCACATTTAGTAGGCAAACTAAGATAATTTAAATCACTTGATAAACCAAAAACAACAATATCTTGCTGAGGCATGTTAGTCAATCTAGAGTCAAAACTTGTTGGTGTTGCTTCCATTTGCGAAGACAATGCAGACAATGTTGATAGTTCTTGATTATCCATAATAACTTTGATATTATCACTGCACTCTTTGATTGTGTCACACTAAATTTAAAAATAAAAAAAAAATATTGGTATTGTGATAACCGAGTTTTTATTTAAGTATTTTGGCAAACTGCGTGCGCATTGCACGATGAACGATTAAGGAAGAAGGAAAAGCAAGCTTGGCAACGTTTAGTGTTGGTAAACGTCATTATTTTGTAACGTCATTATTGAGTGTTACAAAGTTGTTCAATTGAACAATGTTGTCATTGACGACTTATTCTACAGGTATCAATACAGATTATGAAAGGTGATAAAAATACCTTTCAAAGAAGCCCAGATTGAGAAATTTACTATAATTCTATCCGATTTTATGACGAATTTAATTAAATTATTCTATGTATATATGGAAAAATATCTATTTTGAAATTTTGGGGGCTCCAAATCTGACTTAGGGCTATGTCAAAATTTCTCAGAATCACCTATAGATTACGTTTTTGCTATACGCTTCATCAAAAAAAAATCGTTCCATACAATTTGACCCGCCCTAATATATATATATATAGGCAAAAATCGATTCGATACAAACAACAGGCGAATTTTACAATATTTTTTTTATCATCATAAGGATGCTTTAAAAATATATATATTTTTTTCGCGAAACGTTCTTTTTTAGGTATTAACATTAACAATTTCACCTTTGAAGACCCACTGTTACAAGCATGCACAATTTCAGATTCATTTTAGTTATTACAATATTTTTTTCTTAATCCCAAATACATTAATCAATCAGTCATATTTTATTTTACTTATAAAAACCACATTCTTATTGTTATTTTTACAATAGATGTATATTGTTGCACTCTCCCTGGTTACTGCAAACACCGAGATGGAGAGTTTCAAAAAATTCGGCACAGTCGAATTTAATTTTTTATACCAAATTCAGCACATCGGACTTTAATGCCTCCACTTGTTTTTTTTATGAAATGGCATCAAACTTTAAAAAATAGTATATTTCTACAATTTTGTATGGAAATGGTCGAGTTCTTTCGAGTAGTTGTTCGCCGACTGCTCAGTTTTCATCAAAAAACTTCAAAATTTTCTATGAGCTTTCAATGAATATAGTCAAACTAATATATAGTTTACTATATATTATTTAAGACATTGGGAAATGTTAATTTTTAAATATATGGCTCATATTCTTACTTCAAATAAACATTTTATAATATATTAATGAATTAAAATAAGAAATTCATGTTTTATTTAAAATAATTGAAATCCCGACGTTCTGGCATACGAACCCTCTGCTAATACGAGCTAAAGGGTGGTTAAATTTTAAGGGCCGATGTTGATTTTGAATAAAACACAAACTATTTAGGAAATTATTGTAATTTTATTTTATTATGATATATTTGTACTACTCAATTATGTATGGAACAAAATATCGGCCAAATGGGCGCCGCGACCACGGCGGCACACCTCCATCCGATGGTCCAAATTTTCGATGACGCTGAGGCATAATGGAGGTTCTATGCCGTTAATGTGCCGAATTATCTCATCATTTATCTCTTGAATTGTTGCTGGCTTATCGACGTACACATTTTCTTTCAAATAACCCCAAAGAAAAAAGTCCAACGGTGTCAAATCACATGATCTTGGCGGCCAATTGACATCGCCATTACGTGAGATAACCCGGCCATTGAATTTGTTGCGCAAAAGAGCCATTGTTTCGTTAGCTGTGTGGCAAGTGGCACCGTCCCGCTGAAACCACATATCGTCCACATCCATATCTTCCAATTCGGGCCATAAAAAGTTCGTTATCATCTCACGATAGCGAACACCATTCACAGTAACTGCCTGACCGGCCTCATTTTGGAAAAAATACGGCCCGATGATGCCGTCAGCCCATAAACCGCACCAAACAGTCACTCTTTGTGGGTGCATTGGTTTTTCGACAATCACTCTTTGATTCTCATTCGCCCAAATGCGGCAATTCTGTTTATTGACGAATCCACTGAGGTGAAAATGTGCCTCATCACTGAAGATGATTTTCTTCGAAAATTGATCATCCACTGTTGCCATTTCTTGCCACCATTCTGCCCATTCACGACGTTTGGAATGGTCAAGAGGCTTTAGTTCTTGAGCCAATTGCACCTTGTAAGCTTGTAAATGCAAGTCTTTATGCATAATGTTCATGAACGACGAGCGTGAGAGGTGCAATTGTTGGGCACGACGACGAGTTGAGGTGGACGGCTCTTCAGCCACACTATCGCGAACAGCAGCAATATTTTCTGCAGTACGAGCTGTACGAGCATGCACTGGTGTTCTCACATCTTCTACAGACCCGGTTTGCTCGAATTTTTCCACGATTTTTGCGATTGTACGCACATTTGGACGATCAAATTGACCAAAAAAATCACGAAGTGCACGATATGCATTTTGATTTGAACGCCCATTTTCATAATAAGTCTGGATAACTTTAGCACGTTGTTGGATTGTGTATCTCTCCATGGTTCAAATTGAGTAAGTCTGAAATAGAGAAATGTCAAATAAAATTCGGTAAAAAACTTGGCGTTTAGGTGTGGTTCACATTCAACATCGGCCCTTACAATTTAACCACCCTTTATTACCAGCTGTCCCGCAAACAAAATTTCATATTATTTTTTTGTATTTTGGACCAAGTTTGAATTAAATTATGTATTTGTTTCGGGCTACTTATGGTCAGGTTATTATTTCGATGTAAATAAAACAACTTTTTTTCTTCTTTCTTTTCAACGTTTCGTCGGGTTTGTTGCAGACTTCCTCAATATAATACTTATTGAATAAATTCTAACAAATATAAATAAATTACAAAATAAATCAGTGCTTAATTCCTAATCCTAGTATCACAGTAAACTCACGTTTATCTTCGCATTACAACGTTTTGAAAATTTAAAATTATATTAAAAAAACTGGATACACGACACAAATAATTAATCAATTTTAAAAATAATAAACAAAATATAAATAAAACACTACTGAAATTAATCTTAACACTAGTAGTGTAGAACTTTACACGTCAATTACACAAGGCAACAATTTTGAAAAAATTTTAGGGGCTTTGAAAACCACTATACAATTTTGATGTATTGTGGTCCCAGTAGTACAAATATGGTTCAATTTTGAAATTCTATGGAGAGGTTTTTTTTTAAAAATTTTTAAGTAAAATTATAAATTTTTTTAGACGTTTCTCCACATAATTAATGATAACTAAAAAAAAATTAGTTCGATATTATTCAAATAAATTTAGAAAAACTGAAATTTACATAGCCTTTAATCCGTTAATATATTGCGTTTCAATCGGCTCAGTAGTTTCGGAGTTATAATAAAAAATTGAGGGAAAAAATATTGTTTTTACGTGAAAATAGCAAGTTTTTTTGTTTTAAAAAAATCATAAAAAATCAAAAACGGCAAAAATCGTTCAGATTTATTGCTTCATCGCAAAGCCACATGTAATAGGAACAAAATGAGATATCGATCATAAAAATCGATTGATTTTTTTCGAATTTATTCACAATTAAGTGAATTCGCTCATTTTCACCAAATTTTAGTTTTTTGTCTGATATACATAAAATTGAGTAGTTAATGTTCTTCTTTCGATTGATTGAATTTTGAAAACATTTTCCCCATGCTATGTACAAATTTTCACATCAAAAATGCATTACATAGTAACATTCGTGTATTTTTTGGCAAAACCCTACCTAGAATATACTGATTCTATTCTTCGGAAAGACATTTGTGTTGGATGAGCTTAAATGTAAATAAATAAATAAATTAAATAGTAGAAAATTTATATTTTATTATTCACATTTATTATAATAAATAAAACAAGAAAATAAATAAATAAATATGTATTATAAACTACAAACTCTGAAATTTTCTTTTAGTCGATTTTCTACTATTGTTGAATAACGAAGTGTTACTCTGAATACTCCAGCAAAAATCAGCCATCATGTGTGCATCCCAGCGACCCTGGTATCGTTCCTCCATTGTCCGGATATCTTGGTGGAATCGTTCGCCCTGTTCTTCACTCAAGTCTCCTAGATGTTCAGGAAAACGATCTAAGTGACTGTGCAGGTAGTGTACTTTGATGCTCATGTTGCATCCAAGATTCTGGAAGTGAGTTAACATCTCTTCAACGTGCGCAACGTAATCATCACCCTTGTTATTTCCTAAGAAATTTTGAATAACCCATACAAACGAATCCCATGCATTCTTCTCAATTTCTGACATTGAACTGCCAAATTCAGTATCGTTCACCAATTTGCGAATTTGTGGGCCATCAAATATGCCTGCTTTCAGCTTTTCCATACTTAGATTGGGAAACTTCCTTGAAATATACTGGAAACATTCACTATCTTTGTTAAGTGCTTTAACATATTGTTTCATCAGACCAAGTTTAATGTGAAGAGGGGGTAATATGATGCGATCTCGGGGCACTAGAGCCACATTTATAACATTTGGCGTACCTGGAACTAGTGTTTCCCTAGAAGGCCATTGTTTTCTCTTCCAATGTTCTGTTTTAGCTCTGCTGTCCCATAAACATATAAAACAAGGATATTTTGTAAAGCCGCTTTGTTGGCCTAAGAGGAAATTTACCATCTTAAGATCAACACAAATTACCCACTTATGTTTATCATACTTTATCTTCTTCATGACCAATGCAATTACAGAGTATTCTTCTTTTACTTTGGTTGAATGTGCGATCGGCAAGGAGTGAAATTTATTTCCATTATGCAAAAGGACACACTTCAATCTGCGTTTAAATGAGTCGATAAATAAACGCCATTCGTTTGAATCATATCTCTGTAAGCCCATGGCAGTCATCAAACCAGAAATATCTGTGCAGTACACAAAGTCATCCTCTTCAGCAAAATAATGAAGTAAGTCTTCTTCTCGAGTACGGTAATACGAAACTTTAGTTTCTTTAGTTATGAGACCTGTTTCTTTCATCCGGGACGCAAGTAATTCAGAAGATCTTTTCGACAATCCAAGGTCTCTAATTACATCATTAAGCTGATCTTGATTCCATGGTATCGGCGAGAAATGTTTGTGTGGGATGAACTCGTCATTTTCAGCTGTAGATGGTAGTGCTGGATCTGACATATCTGATTGGTAAGACATACTTGAGGTTGAAGTGTCCTGGTGAAGATGAAAGCACATGACTACAGCTTGCACCCCGATCTTGAGCATATTCTATTTCTTGTGAATGTAGAACTGCAAGTGTAAACCCATCAGCAGACCTCGTGGGGTAAGACCATCGCATATGTTTTCCAAAACCGCTTTTTGTACTTAAACAAAAATAACACTCGGATGCGTGGTTCGCTGTTTCTCTCCATAGCATAGGCTTCAAAATTTCCAAGTGTCGTCTGTAAAATGAAAAAAAAAATTGAAATCAGGAATATGAAGAATTCAAATTTTAATTAAGAAATATTGTAAGTATAAAATATTCCAAATCTATTAATTTATACTTACTTTACGTTAGAAGACTTCATAGATAAATTCAATCGACATGGAATGCATATAGTACTCGGTGTCCAATGCTGGTTCAAATTGTGCGGATAGATATTATAGCAATCTTGATATGACTTTTGCAATGAAGTTAAGAAGCACTTCCGTTTTTTCCCGGTGATATATTGGCCGCACACATAACAAAATAAATCTGGATCAGTTTTTACATAAAAATGTTCTGGCTTTCTGGCTCATTTTTATTAATATTTGAAAATTGTTTTTAACTTCTAAGCTGTATGACTCTAATTTTTGTGTAGGTATTAAATGATGTTTGCGTTATCGCAAACACTTCTTGAATGAAATAAAAAGGGTCAAGGAGATCTTATAAATACTGATACTATAATTTGGGATAACCCTTTGTGTGGATACAGTTTGTGTGTGCTGCAAATTTTTTATTATTCCCAAGAATCCTAAAAAACATTAAGGACTTTTATGAAAAAAAAAAAAAATCATCCGTTACAGGTAGCTAACGGAAAATAAGAGCACTTCAGCGTACACGCACATTTATGAGCGTTTTATTACTATCCTACCGCAATCGTAAAAATTAAACAATCTTTTGTTTATTACTTATTTTTTTTTAATTATTAGAATCATAAAAATGTCATAGAGGTTTTTCCCAAAGGGGTTTTGCCAAAATGCGTGTCGTAAAATGCACCTGAGTTTTTATGTTCTGCATTTTCATTATATAGTAGGTACAATTTTCTACAGTGCTAGTAAATATGCGATACCTTCAATTAATTGTAAATAAAAATGTAAAGCATGCATCGATTTTTATGATCCATATCTAGTTTAATTCGCATGATATGTAGCTTTACTACAAAAAAATAAAAAGTAATATTTTTTGCAGTTTTCGATTTTTTCCAGATTTTTGTTTTTCAAATTTTTTTTTTTTTTAGCATTTTTTTTTTTTTTGCTAACAATTTGTTTCATAACTTTGAAACTATTGATCGCATTAAAAAAATTTGTACACGTTCTTTAAAGATATTGTAAACCTTAATTTTTGTAAATTTAATTTGACAAAATCGGACTAGTTGTTTTTGAGTTATGACAACATAAGTGGAGAAATGTCGCAAAATATTGTCAATTTTACTTAAAAAATTTTTAAAAAAAAAATTATCCATAGAATTGAAAAATTTTACCATTTTTGTACTTAGGCAGCCATGTTGCATCAAATCTATATAGTGGTTAGTCAAGCCTTTTTTTGCTGTTAACCTGTGTTATCTATAACCATATAAGAGTGGCGTGACTGAGTGCCTTAGTGACTGAGGGCTGAGTGATTCAACATCGCCCAGCCAAGACCGCTGGACCTAGGAACTTGAAATTTGTACATATGTTCCTCCTCCGACTTAGACCTCCACTATGAAGCGATTTTTGGATATTCCTACGGAGAAGGCCAAAAAGTGGAAAACTCCTGCTTTTTCGGAAAACAGTTTCCGTTTTTTCGAAAAAAGTACGTTTTCCAAAAAAACGTACCGAAAACGAAGTCCCAAAGAAAGTACCTTCTTCAAAAAAAAGTACCGAAAAGCATTGGAAAAAAGTACATTTTCCAAGAGAAAAAGTACCGAAAACGTTCATTTTCAAAAAAGTACCAAAAAATTTTTATTTTTACCAAAAAAAAAAATGTACCAAAACAATTGATAAAAAAGTACCAAAAAAATTAAATTTTCAGAAAAAAGTACCAAAAAAAGTACATTTTCCAAGAGAAAAAGTACCGAAAATGTTAGTTTTCCAAAAAAAAAGTATCAATTTTTCTTTTTACCAAAAACTTGGCAAAAAAGTACCAAAATAATTAAATATTCTAAAAAAAGTACTAATTTCAAAAATGTCCCTTTCCAAAAATAAAGTACCTAAATTTTCAAAAAAAAAAATAACCGAAAAAAGTCCCTTATCCAAAATAAAAGTACCAAAAAAATTTAATTTTCTAAAAATGTATCAATTTTAAAAATGTCCCTTTCCAAAAAAAAGTACCGAAATTTTCAAAAAAAATAATTACCGAAAAAAACCTATTCCAAAAAAAAGTACCAAAAAATGTTAACTTTCAGAAAAAAGTACAAAAAACTATTGTAAAAAAGTACCAAAAAAATTTTCTTTTTCTAAAAAAGTACCAATTTCAAAATAGTCCTTTTTTCCTAAATAAGTTTCTTTTTCCAAACAAAAAGTACCTTCTTAAAAAAAGTACATTTTCCAAGAGAAAAAGTACCGAAAACGTTAATTTTCAAAAAAAAGTACCAAAACTATTGGCAAAAAAAATACCAAAAAAATTTAATTTTATAAAAAAGTACCAATATCAAAAATGTCCCTTTCCAAAAAAAAGGACCGAAATTTTCAAAAAAAAAGTAATTACCGAAAAGTCCCTTTTCCAAAAAAAAAAGTACCAAAAATTTTACCCTTTTGAGAAAAAATTACATTTTCCAAAAGAAGAAGTACCGAAAAAGCTCATTTACAAAAAAAGTGCCAAAAAATTTTCCTTTTTAATAAAAAGTAAAAAAACTATTGGCAAAAAAGTACCAAAGAAATAAATTTATTTATAAAAAAGTACAATTTTCAAAAATGTCTCTTTCCAAAAAAAAGTACCGAAATTTTCAAATAAAATAATTGCCGAAAAAATACCCTCTTCCAAAAAAAGTACCAAAAAATGTACCCTTTTCAGAAAAAAGTACCAAAAGCTGTTGTAAAAAAAGTACCAAAAAAATGTTCTTTATCTAAAAACGTACCAATTTCAGAATAGTACTTTTCCCCTAAATAAGTACCTTTTTCCTAAAAAATAAGTATCTTTTCCAAAAAAAAGTACCTTTTTCAAAAAAAGTAACGAAAAAGTTCCCTTAAAAAAAAAAACTACCCAAAAATTTACCTTTTTACCAAAAAAAAAGTACAAAAAAAATTTAATTTTTCTACAAAAGTACCAATTTTCAAAATAAAGTGCCAAAAAAGTTAATTTTTCCAAAAAAAGAGGTTCCTTTTTCAAAAAAATTTAATTTTTCTAAAAAAAAGTGCTTTTTCCAAAAAAATAATTTTTCAAAAAAAAAAAGTATTTTTCCCACAAAAGTACTTTTTCCAAAATTTAGTTTTCAAAATGAGTACCAATTTCAAAAAGTGCTTCTTCCCAAAAAAAAAACACCTTTTCCAAAAAAGGGTACAATTTCCAAACAAAAAAGAAAATAAATAAATTTTTCTAAAAAAATACCAATTTCAAAATGTACTTTTTCTATAAAAAATACTAAAACAGTAATTTTTCCGCAAAAAACACTTTTTCCTAAAATAATTTCCATTTCCCACCTAAAGTATTTTACCAAAAAAAAAAAAAACCAAAAAGTGTCTTCCAAAAAAAGTACCAAAAAAATTTAATGTTTCTAAAAAAATACCAATATCAAAACAGTACTACATTTAAAAAAAAAAAAACTTCCATTTTTCAAAAAAAAAAAAAAAATAAGCGAAAATTATAGCCATATAAGCGCTAGTTATAGAGTTGCTATACAGTAAACATTATATGTGATATTAGTTTAAGTTTTGTGTATTAATTTAAATTCATGTTTTTTGTTTTATGTACAATGCGGTTCTAATGTGAAGTAAAATAGTTTCATATTACGACTTCCTTGACAAAGTCTACAAATATAGACGAAACGTCGAAAAAATATGTAGAGACTTTTTTTTATTTACATTAAACACTTTATGACTTATGTATAAGCTTAACAAAATCAATCAATTTAGATACCGAATACTTGGCCAAACAACAAAAATAAGAAAATTTTTTAGCTTTTCCAAAAAAAAAAATTTACTTTTTCTAAAAAAGTACCATTTACCAATACATTTTTTCAAAAATTAAATTACAGTTTGAAAAAATAATTTTTTCCAAAAAATTTAGTTTTTGAAGTGCTTTTTTCCAATTTTTTTTTTGTATGTAAAATTTAAAAAAAAAAATGAAAAAACAACACTCAATGAAAAAAATTCCCAGTTCAACGAATGTCAAACTTTTCACACTGAAGTAACGCTTTGACGAACAAGTCGAACGAAAATAAAAAAATATTTAAATTTAAAAAATATACATAATAACTGCATAGTTTTGTTTTTTTATTGGTTTTGTTGTTAAACGAATATCTCGATTTAACGAACAACGTTGACGTCCTGCAATTCGTTTAACCAGAATTCTACAAAATTTTCTACAAATATAATTTTGTTATAATTACTTTCTAATTTTCTACACTTTTTCCCGTTAAAACTTTATTTTAACGGTTTTTTACAGTTATCGTGTTAAAATCTTAGACTACAAATAGAGGTTAAAATATTTCGGGTATATTTTTTTTTCATATTAATGTATATAAATAATCTATATAAAGAAGTGGTGTGAGTGACTGACTCAACATCGCCCAGCCTAGGCCCCTGGACCTGGGAACTTGAAATTTACAAGGGATTTTCCAATATGCCAACGGAGAGTGCGAAAAAGTGGAAAAGTCTTCCGTTTTTGCAAAATAAGTAACGGCATTTTTAAAATTCCGTTAACGGTTTTTTTAAAGTACTTTTTTTTTAAAGTAGTTTTTTTAAAAAAGTAACGGTTTTTTATAAGTAATGGTACTTTTCAAACGAATAACGGGTTTAAAAAAAAAGTTTTTTTCACAATATGAAACTTTTTTTTTTTTTTAAGTAACAGTAGTTTTCATCTGTTTATTTATATAAAAGAGTTGTGTGAGATACTGAGTGACGCAACATCGCCCATCCTAGCACCTGCTCCTAGAAACTTTAAATTTGGCATATAGGTTCCTCCTGGGAAGGTGACCTCCACTAAGACGGGATTTTTTTATATTACATCGGAGATGGCCAAAAGGTGGGAAACTGGGCCAAATAACCGAAAAATTGGTATACAGTTTCCTACTGGAAAGGAGAATTCGAATAAGACGGAATTTTTTTGATATTCCAACGGAGATGGCCAAAAAGTATTCAGAAAATAAATATCTTATTCCAAAAAATATCGTTTTCCAAAAAAAAATACTTTTTCAAAAAAAAAGTACTTTTTCCACAAAAAAATACTTTTTTAATAACAAGTGCTTTTACCAAAAAAAGGAATTTTCCCGGAAAAAAGTGCTTTCACCAGAAAAAAGACTTTTAATAAAAAAAAAAAAAACTGTTACCAAAAAAAAGTACTTTTGACAAAAAAAAAATACTTTTTCAAAAAAAATTGTGTTTTTCCAAAAAAGTCCTTTTTTTAAAAAAAGTACATTTTTAAAAAAAAAGTACCTTTTCAAAAAAAAGTATTACTTAAAAAAAAGGACTTTTTCCAAAAAGCAAATTTTCCATAAAAAAACAGATTTTTCCAACCAAAAAATTATGCTTTTTTCAAAAAAACTACATAGATACTATTCTAAAAAATAATTTTATTTGTTTTGATAACAAATTTTCAAAAAATCTAAAAAACCGTAAGTTTGTAAAAATTTGAAGAATACATATAACAATTTTTATGTTATATTAATTTTCATGATCATGGCACGATGTGTTATTTCCAAAAAGTTCTTCAAACAAAAAAGTACTTACTAATTAAACATGGCATAAATGAAGACCTCCACTAAAAGGGGATCTTTAATATATTACTGGAAGACGTATGAAACGAGTAAAGAGTCCCATTTTACGACCATTGGCTAAAAAGTAGAAATATAGGTTTTCTGTGATGTGGGCTAATACACTGAAAATGCTAAATCTGAAACTAAAAAGTTGTTTCTAAAATAGGCAGATCAGTAAAAATATGGTTTTTGAATAATTTTATAAGAACGGGAAACTCGATTGCTTGATCGTCAAAACATTAAATTTTATATTTAGCTATGGAAACATGCGCACTGAGAAGGGCTAATTAAGAATTCGGAGATGAAGAGGATAGAATGTTAAAAACCGCTAAAATAATTAAATGTTTGCCTTTAAGACATCGAAAAAGATTTTGCATAAATTGATACCATTTTTTTCACAAAAATATTATAATTAAATTTCAATATTTCAAGTAGTTCCAAAATAATAGTCTTTTGAACTAAAAACTTCATTCACATTGTATGTATTTTTTAATTTTCATTAGCATTGTTCTCAAACCTTACTATTTCGTAAAGCAATTTAAATCTAAATTGAAAAAAGAAATCCAAAAATTATACTTTTCGAAAAACAGGTTAAGGAAAATGTTATTCAGATTTAAAACCATATACAACTTCACTGACGTTTTGGAGTTCAAAAACCTATACTCAATCTAAATATATTTGTTCGCTCAACAGAAAAATTTATTACGTTTAACAAAATATATTCCTGTTTTTTTGGCTCAGAAAAAGTATTTTTGTTAATTTTTACAATTCTTAAATAAAGTACAAAATAAGTACATCTACAGTCTTATTTCTACTTCTAATTTACACACAATTTTTATTAAAGCTGAAAACACTGCTACATTGATGTGAAATATAATAATAAGCTTTGGTCTTTCCTTTGCGTCATTACATTTTAGTTTTGGGCTCTTTGTAGGAGCTCGAAGAAACGAAAATTTTGTCCGTTTTATAAAATAGAATATTTTTGGAAAGAAAATACGAGGTAATGGTCCCCACCAAGGCCCAATTTCGGATAGGGATGTCATTAGCACTGGCATATGGTGAAGCTAGGAGTACTACAAATTTTCGTCCATTTTGCTTTAACTTTCTCAGCTATGGGTCGTATTCTATAATCAGAAAAGGAAAAAATAGCGCCGTCTTGAAAACTTCAGATAACCTGATGGCGCCATTTACCAGGTAATATCATATTTTAACAATAAATTTTAACAAATAAATTCTAGAAAATAGTTTTGAAAAATAACACTTAAAAATGGTTAACCCACTTAGAATTTTTACTATTTTGTTAAATATGGGTAACTTAAATCTATGCTTAAGTCAGTTTTTAAACAAAAAATTGGTTCAAAAATAGTCAACTCGATTTAAAACACATTTAATAGATTTTTTATGTTTATTGTTTTGGAAATACATGGAATTTCGTTCTGAAATTTTAGTATAACAATTTTTGTGGAAAAGTTTCTACTTTCGATTTACGCAAAAAAAAAAAAATCGAAATCTAAAAGGCTCATAATGAAGATGTCCTCTTCAAATTGAAAAGGGAAAAATTTAAAAAATAAATTTAGGATCGGGAGATAAAAATCGTCTAGGACCAAATTTTGTTTACAGGTTCCAAAACTTGTGTTCAATGGATGCCCAGGACCAAATATTTTTTACAGGTTCCCAATTTCATGCTTTTGTGTTCATTTGTTTGAAAAAGTAAATAATTTTGCTGCAGTTGAAACCTACAAGTTTTAAGTGAATATGTAAATTTCTTTCAGAGTTGTAAAGAGTACCATTTACCACCTTTTGCTCTTTTTTATACCCATAACTTCTGAATATTCAAAATCTTCTATATCTTAAAAATCCTAGACGCCGTTAACGGTAGTTTTTAATATCGGAATATATTAAGATTTTAACTTTTAATAATTAAACATTAAAATTGTTTGCTTTATTCCAAGTTCCTAGCTCCAGTGGTTTGAACTTTGTGATTAATGGCCATTTATCCCTTTTGAGCCCTATATTACTATAGTTTTATGATAAATTCCAAAAAGTTCAGTGAATTTCCTGAAGTGTGTTGGACAAAAGGAGACTTTTCGCCCGTAAACATTTCCAAAAATCCCATCTTAGTGGATGTATATGCGAGGGGATGAACCTACATGCCAAATTTCAAGTTCCTAGTTGCAGCGGCTTGGTCAAGGTGATTAAGGGGACATTTTTTTCTTTGTACCACATATTCATTAAGTTTTTAATGGGAATTCCAAAAAGTATATTTTAAGTGCATTAGCCATTACTCTATGCGAAACTACAGATTTCTAGCAGAAGAGGTTTAAGCAGAAAGATAAGATGGATATTTTTTATCGTAACAATATTCAAAAATAGTTTACGATGCAGGAGGAACCTACATGACAAATTTTATGTTTCTAGCTTCAGCCGCTTCGACTGGGTGATTAAGGAGTCACTTATTTCTTTGTACAACATTTTTATTAAGTTTTTGTTCAAAATTCCAAAAAGTTCATTAGCCCATACTCTACACCCAGAAAACATACTCGGTCGTTGTAGTTGGTTCAATCCATTGCTTTAATCGAATAATTTTTAACGTAATCAAAAGATTCGATCGCGACAACTGGATCATTAGATTGTGATGAAAATCTTTCTGTTGAAGTTACAGTCATTCTGACACGACAATAAAATTTCGATTGCTTCAACAGAAATTTGGTGATAACTACCAAAAAATTCAATAGCTATTACCCAAATACTTTTACTACGACGGAATGTGTTCTCTTTATGCATTTGAAATTTCAGATTTCTAGCAAAGAGGTTTAAGCAGAACGTTAAGCAAAACACTTTTTATTTTTTTGTGCAACCTTTTAATTATTTCCAAAAATCATGTTTCCGAGAATTGTGTCTACGCCGGAGACGGAACCTTCATACCAATTTTGAAGTTCCAAGCCCATGCGGTTAAAGCTGGGAGATTAGGCGGCACTTATTAACATTTGAACCACACTTTAACTATGTTTTTAGGAGTAAAAGGGTTTGGGCAGTAAATCAAGAGGAAACCTTTTCACTGTTTCCTCCATTAGGTAAACATTTCCAATAATCCCATATTTGTGGATGTCTACGCCAGAGGAGGAACATACATGCCGAATTTCAAAATCAAGCGGTTTGGGCTGAGTGATTAAGCGAACATTTGGTTTTGTGCCACATTTTTATCAAGTTTTATTTGAAATTCCTAAAGGTATATTTTAAGTGCTTTAGCCCATAGATTATTGGCTATTACACTTTAAATTTCAGATTTTTAACCGAATTGGTTTAAGCAGGACGATAAGGGGAAGACTTTATATCTTTTTGTGCCACATACTAACAGTTTCCTAAAATCGTGATTAGATGTATATGATGGAGAAGGAACCTCAATGAAAAATTTCAAATTCCAAGCTCCAGTGGTTTAGGCAGCGTAAATAGGCGGTACTAATTCCGTTTTGAATACCATGTTTACTATGTTTTTATTGTATATTTTAGAAATTATCTTTTCAGTATGACCATATACCAATGAGCACATAAGTTATGGTAACGGAAAAAGCCCACTAGGTTGTTGTCATAGATAACACCTTGCTTTGCCTTAAAGTTTAAAATGTAATTTTTATTGGACAACGGAATAAAGTATTAATTTTTTATTTTTACAGCCTTCCATAAATGTTTTACTCAGCGAAGCCGGCTTTGGACATACCACAGAATAGAAAAATAATAAACATTGCCGCAGTCCGTCTACTCAGAAATACTGTAATATTCACACAATATTCTTTTGAAAAACAATCTTATAACTACGTAAGACATAGCTCCCATTTTGATTTAAGGGTTAAGACAGAAATATTTTCATTCGCAGTCCCCAAATTTGAAATGTGGATAATGCCATTCCATACCTACCTAAATGTTTGGATACCAACACTAATACATTGTGTTTTATTTTCCTTAAAAGATTAAATTCTTATCCAAAATCAATTACATTTTAAACTTGAAGGCAAAACAATGTCGTCCCCACGCTAACAATGCAGCGGGCATACTCCCCATTATTACTAAAAATACATCTTAATCCGCTATGGTTCGGACCATAGTGTGTACGTATCACTAGGTCATGGGTATGAGCCCTCTCGGTCGGTTAGGGTGGGTAACCGTTCGTAAAAAAATGTTTAAAAATGTTTTAATTAGTAATAAAAATACATCTTAAGCCGCTATGGTTCGGACCTTAGTGTGTACATATCATGGGTTATTTTGCAAATGGGATACTACCTCATTATAAGAATGCAAGTACAATGACTCAAGCCGATCTACACATCTCTATTGGGCATAGATAGAATGTGGATTTATCACAATTTCATTAATTATCAAAGGTTACTAATCATAAATATAAATGTTTTTATACAAACAAAAACGAATTAAAATTATTAATTATAGGTAAATAAAATCCAAACAGAAACTACATTGTTATGAAGCTTCAAACTCCTTCAGGTAGAGTTTACAGGCAAGGATCTGGATCTGTGATCAACATCACATGAATTCTGTTTAATATTCCACATGTTGGTCATTATATAAAAAAACTCCTTAAATATTTACAAAACTTACAATGAATACAAATTTTTAGGCAGACCTACACGCAGAAAAAAGAGCATCGTTTTATAATAGTTTAAGAGCATCATGTTATGACTACAATTCGTAGCAATCATATTATTATCCTAAATGACAATCATCTTCAGTCATACTTTTTCTCTGCGCGTAGGTGCACTCCGGGCAAGCCCGGCTTTAGCCGGCTTGTAATTTCGTATAATTTTACATTTTTCGTATGAACTTCCCAAAACTTTGCATTTTCTACCATTATTTTTTTTTGAAACCAAAAATTTTATATTATATGGAACTCAAAAAAATTTTTGTAGAGATCAAATGAAAGAATTTCGAAGATTTTCGAATAATTTTAAATTTGAAAGACTTTGTTAAAGACTGTTAAAGATGATAAATATATATTTACCTCGGTTAATATAAACAAGTTAAATTTTTCTTAAAAAAAAACCTTTGTTCGATATGATTTTTTTAATTACCATTCAAGCATTATTTCATTCTTCTTTGTTAATTTCAAATCAAATGTGTTTTCTTAATTTTATATAAAAATATAATGCAAATCTCGTCTTCAGTGGAAAATTCAATAATGTTTTATGCAAACTTATATAACATTATATTATATTATATTATAATTCATTTATAATTCTTTAAATTTACATATTATATTAAATAAAAGTACAAATTGAACCATTTATAAGAATTTGGGCCTAATTGTATTAAATTTTATGTATTATAATATTATTTAGTACTATAATATCTGATTAAATTTCGGATTCAATTGTATATAATATGAAGGAGTTTAATCCAATATAATCCACGTAGATATAATTGTATTCAATATTTTTCGGATTAAATTGTATCTGATTAGTTATTCGACCTTATATAATTAGATATTTATTTATTATTTATTTTTATTTATCGATTTCCTGCGCAACAAGGACAAGTCTTATAATTAAAGCACAGGATTATATTGGATTGTATTATACAGATTATATTATATGCTACCATATAATTTTTTTACTCGGGTGTTTACATGCCGAACTAAAAAAGTTTTGATATAGTAATATATTACTTTATACAGTTATTTATAATGATATATTGCAAATTGTATATTGATATAAAATCATATAAAATTATATCTCAAATATAAATTATATCTACTCTGGTTATAATATATATTGTAAAAAATTGATAAGAAACATTTAATTTTTTGTTAGTTTTCGAATTTTAAAAAGTGAATAAATGTAGGAAATGTGACTATTGCAGGACTTTTATACTTTATATAAGTGTGACAAGTGTTTAAGCAAGACTTCGTTCAATATTTAATCGTCGAATGTCTAAAAAACAGCAAAAACTAAAAAATTGTAAATGTGGCTTATCAAGTTTATACAATAAGCGGTTCAGTTACAATTACTCTGGTTGATAATCAGCAATAGCTAATTTTAAAGAATCTCATGCAAAATCAACATAATGACCGACTAAAAAATAAATCATGCATAAAACACTATTATATACCAATATTTAGAATACACCATAGGACAAATTTATATAATAGACAATTCGAACCAATCCAAATAACATGGATTTTTAAAGCGAGGTGTGGTCTAATAAAGGTGTTTTTTTACAGTTATAGAACTTCAGCATGAATAGACTGACGCCGGAACAACGCTTCCAAATTGTACAAATTTATTTTGAAAATCATGGTTCGGTTCGAAATACGTATCGCGCACTACGTCCATTTCACGGTCAACATAATCATCCATCAGAGCAATTAATTCGATTAACTATGGAACGTTCTCGCACCACGTTGACTCTAACTGATAATATGCATCCACAGAGACGTCGTACAGTGCGTAAAGAAGAAATCATTGCTGCTGTAGAGCGTAGCGTAGAGGAAGACCCTAATCAGTCTATCCGCCATCGTTCACAGGAATTGGATGTGTGTCCATCCACTTTATGGAAGATTTTGAGGAAAGATCTTGGTTTGCGTGCTTACAAAATCCAACTCGTGCAACAATTGAAGCCACACGATGACCTAGCAAGGCGTAGATTTGGTGAATGGGCCAAAAACAAAATTGCCGTTGATCCCGATTTTCATAAGCGAATTTTGTTTAGCGATGAAGCTCACTTTTGGTTAAAGGATACGTCAAGAAACAAAACTGCCGTATTTGGAATGATGAAAATCCTCAAGTGTGTGTTCAGATACCGTAACATCCAGAAAAACTGACTGTTTTGTGTGCTTTATCGGCTGGTGGAATCACTGGTCCGTACTTCTTTAAAAACGATGCTGGTCAGAACGTTACAGTCAATTGTGAACTCTAAAGAGCCATGATTACTGACTTTTTCGTTCATCAATTGAACAACCATGATGTGCAGGAGCAAGACGAAGGAAGGAAACGTTTGGTAACCGCATAGTTTCACGTTTCGACCCGTGACTTGGCCTACAAGATTTGCTTTAAATGCATATTTTCATTATTATTATTATTAAATGCTTTTACGCCAAATTATCGGCGCATAGTGCCATTACAAAGTTTCTCCATTCTTGTCTGTTCTGTGCCATTGTCCTTAGTTGTGGCCATGAGAGCTGTTGGTCATATTATCTAAGTTCTTCTAACAAGCTGCGTTGCCAACTTCCCCTTGGTCTTCCTCGCCTTCTTTGGCCTTGGGGGTTCCACTCAAGTACTTCTTGCCCTATGTCGTCAGTAGGTTTGCGCAATGTGTGGCCTAGACATTTCCATCTTCGTTCTGGGATTTCGACGTCTATGTGTTTTTGTTTGCATCTGCGGTATAGCTCTTCGTTAGAGATTCAGTTGTTAGGCCACCATATTCGAAGAATATATCGGATGCATCTGTTTACGAAGCATTGCAATATTTTCATTGCATTATGTTTTTCGTAAAAAGATCGCTGGCAATTTTATTTTACATTTGGGCTACGACATATAGACTAAAGAGGCTCTAAGCTGATAAAGCCCTGTTAGTTTTTTTCTTGAATTTTATGTGCAAACTGGGATTAAGTGAAAAAGTTTTTAGTGGCTTTTTCAATACAAATAATAGTGTCCAACCGAACAGTTCGGTCATAAAATAAATTTGATTGGTATTCGGTGTTTTAAAACAACATGGACAAATTTGGCGAATGGAAATATGTATAACTTTATAGCTAAACTAAGGCTTTTTCGTTAAATTTTATATACAAACATATTTCCAATACGAAAATGTATCCTCTTGTCTCTAGATACCAAAAAATCGGCCAAATATAGTTTTTTTGTACAGTGTTATATTAACGTCATATAGACTATTGCAATTAATCTTTAATTAATATGCTTTTGTCTGTGCGGTCGGACACTAATAAATAATTAAAATGTTGTGTTAATTGTGCAATTTTTCTTATTTTAAGTACATATTTTAAGATTTTTCACGCATATTGTATGCCCCTAAAACACAATTTTTAAGTGTATGAAGTTCCTGTCCCTGATAATTAGATATGTATAAATAACACAAATCGACATTTTATATAACAATATATTCAAAATTATATGCAAAGATATATATCCATACCAAAAAAAGGAAGATAAAACTACATATTGTCGCATTTAAATCCTGTTGGCTGTATATTAGTCTATCCCGAATTTAAAAATTTTGCGAATTTTGTCACTTAATAAAACGATAGGTATTATTGAGCTGTTTTTGGACCAGCAATCTTCGTAAATACCCAGCAAAAAATAGTGCTTCCCAGAAGCGCTTCCGGAAGGCATTATTTAATTACGAATCACTTCCTGAAGGCATTCCAGAAGGCATGATCTTTGTTCGCGATGTCCCACTTGGTATGTCTCCTTTAAGCAGGTGAAAAGCGCTTCTTTTATGTGCTCTTAGAAGCAATAAATTCCTGCCTTCTTAGGCAATAAGAAGCGCTTTTTCTTATGCTTCCAGAAGCGCTAAAATAATGTGTAATTAATTAAAATTGATGCGCTTATTCACTTCTCCAAAGAAGCAGTAAAATATATGCTTTTCATTGACTTCCAGAAGATGTTCTGGAAAAGCTTCGGGAAGAGTTTGTGGAAGAGCTTCTGAATGAGCTTCTGGAAGAGCTTCTTAACGAGCTTCTTTCATGTGCTCTTAGAAGCAATAAATTCCTGCCTTCTTAGGCAATAAGAAGCGCTTTTTCTTATGCTTCCAGAAGCGCTAAAATAATGTGTAATTAATAGAAATTGATGCGCTTATTCACTTCTCCAAAGAAGCAGTAAAATATATGCTTTTCATTGACTTCCAGAAGATGTTCTGGAAGAGCTTCGGAAAGAGTTTGTGGAAGAGCTTCTGAATGAGCTTCTGGAAGAGCTTCTTAACGAACTTCTTTTAAGCGCTTTAACAATTACTGCTTATATGTATGGCAACATGCAATATGAGTATAACATTTTTTTATAGTGCTTTAACCATTTCTTCAAATTTCTTAATTTGAATTTCGAAAATTGCAGACGTGTTCATATACAAATAAATTTAAGTTTTAACTAATTTTCTTGCCAAATATATAATAAGACCGCACATCCAAATTTAAGCGAAATCGATTGGTGAACACGGAGACACCTTCATTGTAAGACCCAAACTATTAATCAAATTTATCTAAACCACTTTTGTACTTAATATAAAATAAAATTTCTAACAAAAATGTACTAAACTGACAATTCAGTAATTTCTATTTTATAAAAATAAAATGACTAAAATATTTATATTACTTTTTAATATAAAACCAAAAGTCTCTTCTTTATAATATAGTTTTATTAAGATTTTTTTAAAATATTTAAAAAAAATCTTTTAATATTTTAAAAGAAGAACTAAAAACATAATTAAAGCTGGTTTTTATTAAAATTTTAAAGTCAGGTTTGGCATATGGCAATTATAAAAGATGGACAAAATCAACAATATTTTTCTAAAAAAAATTAAAAAATCGATTAACATAAAATATTTTTAAATAACGAAATCTTCACAAAATTAAAGAAAAATGTTTAGAGTGTATATGACGTCCGTTTAATGATTTTTTCTTAGCATATTAGAACTTTGAATGTTCTTTGAAAGCATTAAAAAAATCATTAATTTTTATGAAAAAAAATTTACAAAAAATTTAATTTTCATACAGTTAATGACGTTTTTACTAAATAAATGAAATTGATGTATTGATACTTTATTGCTTCATTGAATGCATTATTCACTGCTTCATTGTATGCATTCTTCACTGCTTCATTGTATGCATTCTTCAGTGCTTCATTGTATGCATACTTTATTGCTTCAAAGAAGGAATTTTGGGAAGCACTACAGAATGCCTTAAATAATTGCTTTATAGTATGCATGGCGGTGAAGCGCTATTTTGGAAGCATATAAAATTTTTGGACAAAGTAAGTTAATAGTTTGGCAATTCTGAACATGTTATGGAAAAACATTTATAAAATTTCCATAGAATGAATTTGTAAGATCTAGTACTCTATGGACATTTTATAAATATATTTCCTAAAATATGCTCAACATTACCAAACTTTTGATTCCAATTTTGAACAAAAATAAAAAAAAAAAATACGGAAAGCGAACTATAAGTATTCTCGAATTTTTTATATAATATAATACGCTATATAATACGCATCGTTTGAGCACTATTTTGTAAAATGTTCCACTTTCGGGTTACCCTAATGTGTATAAATACTTAAAAAAGGATTATGCTGAACTTTTTTTAAAAAAACGCTAACAAGTTATAGGTTTCTTAATTTTTTTTATGGACGTAAAGGATATGATAATGTATGATTTGTATGAAATTGTGTATATTTTCGTAAAATCGTATACAAAAATGTAACATTTAGAGCAAATTTACCAGACTAAAACTCGGATCTTATTATTTTTAGATGTTTCAGTTTAAACACAGTCATCTACAATTATATCAGGTCAAAATCAGGATACAAACATATCTGGTTTTTATATAATAATATCTATTAGTATCGTATACCGATATAATTAGATACAAAACTTATACAATCTAATACAATTCTATCATACCATAATTAAACACTCCCGAGTGAAAAAATTATATATAACAATATATTCTTTAATATAAAAATATATGATCATATAAAATAGCATATGTTTTAAAATGTATTTATATATAATAATGTTTTCAAAATGTTTTACCAAAAATATTCATGTATAAGCACATCCAATCGTGTATAAAAAAAATACTATTCCAAATTTTATATATGATAATACATTGTTTATAAATTTAATTAAATTTTTATAAAATAAGATATAACCCAATACATAATTATATATAATACAAACATCAAAAACGTCTTCTGTCATTTTAGACATCATTACATATAATACAAAACGGCTAGCCGCTTGGCTATCCGTGAAAATCACAATATCACCGGCCAAGCCCATGATATTCACCTGCTTAATGCATTCCGTAATCGCGGTGACCTCCGCCTGTAATACGGTATTATGGTCAGGAAGACGGAAGCATTTGCGTACATTAAAGTCAGCGTCACAGAAGCCCAGACCAGTTTTCCCATCCAGTTTCGATCCATCCGTGTAAAAGTGGATCCCCGGGTGGTTCCCCAAAAAGGTTCCATTTAACCATGGTTACCTGTCAAGGATTAACGTGTCACAGATCGTCGTGACCGACCTCTCTGAAATCCGGTCGCAGTCCCATTCTGGGACGCAATACTCTGGCAACTGGGACGCAATACTGGCGTACGTCAGTATAGGTTTGACGAGGCTAATGTATAGCCAGTGTGTCATCCTGGTATTTAGATCCCATTTAGATCCTATTGCCCTTCTACATACGGCCCACGATATGTAAGCCTTCTTCACCCTTTCCTCAATATGGTCCCTCCAGGATAGTTTCCTATTAAGAACAACTCCTAGATACTTGACCCTATCGGAGATGTGAACCGTTTTTCCCAGGAAGATAGGTTCATCAAAATCAATGATCTTCCTCTTCCTAGTAAAAAGGCATATTTCAGTTTTGTCCGGATTGACACTTATGCCCCTGGGCCTAGCCCAGTTGTGCGCCAGTTCGAGTGCATAAGATGCCCTCCTACATAGATATCCAGGATTCTCCCCCATTAAAAGTATTGCCCCATCGTCTGCGTAGCAGACAGGTTGGAAACCTTCACTGGATAGAATCCTCAAGAGACTATTAATCGTGGTCACCCAAAGGAGTGGAGATAGGAACCCCCTGAGGTGTCCCACGGTTAACCCTGTCTCTGATCCCTATGCTATTTACCTTTATCATGACCTATTCCCTAACACATGACCGACCCAGGCTACTATATTCCGGTGAATGTCAAACTGGTCTAGAGACTGGATAAGTACATTGCTGAAGGCATTATTAAGAGCACCCTCTGTATCAATAAAAATTGCCAGAGTGAAACAGTTCAGATCTAAAGATCTTTCCACATGACAAACCACCTCGTGAAGAGCCATTTCCACTGAACGTCCCTTCAAGTAGGCATGTTGTCCAAATCTTAGCATTTCCCTAGGAATTTGACCCTTAATCATTTCATTTACCAACCTCTCCATGGTCTTGAGTAAAAAGGAGTTAGGCTTATCGGCCGATAAGCCTTTGGGTATGAAGACAACTTTTGCCTTCTGCCATAACATTGGAGTGTACGCGAATTTTAGGCACACAGTGAAAATGTTTACCAGGCTTCCGTCGCCCTTCTCACCATATCCCTGATTATTACCATACTATGGCCCGATATACTTCCCGCTCGTGGTCGGTCCCTAATAAGTTTAACTGTTCGCCCCAAGGTTGGTGCAAGTTGTTGGTCCTCTGAAGGCCCAACGTATGCCGCCCTTGGTTCAAGTTGGTTCCCGCCCTGTCCACAACAAAGTGTGTCTCCATAAGTATTCTTAGCGACTGTTCCATAGTGTCCTCACGCTGGCGTCAACAAGGGTCTTGGGCTGCGTATGGGTTTTCGATAAGAATTTATTTATCCTTGATACCTCGCTCACGCTGTCCACTTGTTCACAGAAAAGTTTCCAAGAGTTGCATTTCGCCGTGCGTATCCTGTTCGATTCTTCACAATAAATTTGTACGTCAGTACATTTGATAAATTAACAAACACACTTACATACATCTGCAACTATGAAAATAACTTTGAACTGTTGGTTTCCGTTAATACATTTATTTTTTTGTAAGCTAGGTTAATAAACTTGAAATGCAGTCAGCTATTCTTTTATTTTTATAAACAAAGCAACAAACAGACTGACCTACATTATTAGCTGACTGCATATCTAGATGTTTTTTACCTTTGCTTACTTTCTTTATTATGCTAAGTTGCACATTTTATTGTATGATTTAATTAGTATATAAGCTTGACTTTTTATTAATAAAGACCAGAAGTAATAAATCAATACAAAGGGTTGTTTCTTCTCCTCCGTATAACCAAGTTCAAGTGCTTGTGTTATAATACAGAATTGTATTGGAGTTACTGCCTAGACAAATTACAAAATAATTAATACTTTTGCTAGGTTGCACAAACTAGTTCAACCCTATCCTGAACTTGGATAAAAACATTGGTGACCCCGACGTGATCATTAAATTTGTAGCTTCCCCCCACCAGTGGTAAGGGGCTATTAAAAATTAGTGACAACTAGAAGTGATCCACCATTGAAATTGTAAGCTTCCCCCCACCAGTGGTAAGGGGCTTAGAAAAATGTTGGTGATCCAGGAGATTTTCGAACACGAATTCTGCCCAGCAAGTCCTTGTCTTCAGCGGAGGCTACGACGAATATCAGCAGTTCCAGACGCTTAATTTGCTGTTGAAGCACTGACATTAAATCATCAGTTCCGGGATCAAAATATCCCTGTACATTTATAACAGGCACTAAAACATTGGTGTCCTCTGTGAGGTTCAACACGCAAAAAGGGAAGTTTTTAAACTAGAGTTTCTACACGATGTCTACAAACACCCCGATGGAACAACTAGCTGCAGCCCAGCTCACTACAGGTGAAGCAATTCAAACTATCATACGAAACTTCAAAAAGGACTCGGCTACCAGAAAAACCCACCAGTATTACGAAGACCGAATCAAACGACTAGAAGCGGCATGGGCTGAGTTTGAAATCAACGACAACAAAATACGATGTCTCGAGAAGCCACCACTAGACCACAAATATTTCACCGAGAATTATTACGATAAGATATCGGACCTCACAACAAACTACCGGGAAATATTTGAAGCAGCTATTATGGAAGCTCCAAAGGACATTGATCAACAAACGACTATCAGTGATCCTAAACCGCCAGCTAGAAAAACTCAGGTTGACGGTGATGCATCCGCAAACACGATCTCATCAAATCCCTTGATTAGAAGACAAAATGTCATGATGAACTCCCTCAAGCGATTCTTGACCATGGACCCAGCAGCAACCAACATACAGCTGAAGGAAAAACTATCGACACAAATTCAGGAGTTGCATTTCTCAATATGGGAATCCATCACTGACCCACTCAAAGAAGGGTATAATATGGAAACCTATCTCGATCTGGAAAAACTAATTATTGAAAATTTTAAGCTATCTTTGCGAAGCCCAGAAAAAGGTAGCGATTCTAAGCAAAACAACGTTCTTCCACAACCAAAGGTTACGATCCCAAAATTTTTTTTGTAAGCTAGGTTAATAAACTTGAAATGCAGTCAGCTATTCTTTTATTTTTATAAACAAAGCAACAAACAGACTGACCTACATTATTAGACGACTGCATGTCTAGAGGTTTTTTACCTTTGCTTACTTTCTTTATTATGCTAAGTTGCACATTTTATTTTATGATTTAATTAGTATATAAGCTTGACTTTTTATTAAAAAAGACCAGAAGTAATAAATCAATACAAAGGGTTGTTTCTTCTCCTCCGTATAACCAAGTTCAAGTGCTTGTGTTATAATACAGAATTGTCTTGGTGTTACTGCCTAGACAAATTACAAAATAATTAATACTTTTGCTAGGTTGAACAAACTAGTTCAACCCTATCCTGAACTTGGATAAAAACATATCCTATTATTATACTCCCTGAGTTTACTGTGATAGTCATCCCAGTACACCGATCGTTTCTTTCGGCAGGCCCTATTAAAAGTCTCCGGACATCGCTCCCGGTATTATATATAAAGCTATATACAATTATAAGGAAAATTGTTTCAGTATGAAATCATATATAGTTTAATAAGACTTAGCATGAGACCATATATAATAATATCGATCAGTACATATATTCGGCTTATTATCATATGGCTTATGTAGTTATACATGGAGTAAGATTGGGAGACATTTAATTATATCAAGAACCATATAAAAATGTTCTCAATAAAAATTATCACATGTATTTGTATATAATGATATAAGCCTTTATGTCACTCCATGCAAAGTCAGATATGACTTAATAATATTATAAATAACTAGATATTTTTTTAGTTTTTTGCTAATTTTCTGTTTTATTGAATTCCCTTAAGGAATTTACAATATGTGAACAAATCTTAAATCTATTCTCTTAATGGTTAACTGCCAGAGCAGTCAAGCCAATTTTGTGAGCAGGAGTGTGTGAATATATTTAGCTTCGAGCAATGTCCAGGGTGTCTAATCTTCTTAGACGGTGATGTCCTGGATATGTAAGTAAATTTTGAGCTAAGCGGTTAGGATGAGCGGTTAGTTTAGACACGTATTTGATAATTTGCGTTTTAATTTCGTCACGGACTACAGGGATGTTAAGATCTTTGTGTATATTTGAATTACGTATGAAATATGGAGCACCAGTCATAAATCTTAATAATTTCGATTGTCTTTTTTGTAGTTTCTGTATGCTCGAGGCTGAGGCTGTTCCAATACCCTAAATGGGTTTTATTATGTCTTTGTATATAAGCACTTTATAGTCCAAACGAAGAGTCGAATATTTATTGAGAAGCCAGTTTAACTGAGCAGTTTTTAGATTAATTTCAGTTAATTTGGAATCTATATGATGTTCCCAAGTAAGACGTCGATCTAGATACATTCCGAGATACATAACATGATATTGATGTGGTACTACAGTGTTATTAATGGTTAGATTTGGGCAATTTTCCCTTCTAAGAGTAAAGGTTGCAAGAACACATTTTGAAGCATTCACTTTTATTTTCCATTCATCGAGCCATTTTTCTACATCATGAATGTGAGACTGCAATCGGAAATTTGCGATTTTGGGATTTTGATGGACGCTCATAAACGCCGTGTCATCAGCAAATATAAAAGTGTTAGTAAGTTGGATGAGTTGGCATATCTGCGGTGTAGAGAATATAAAGCAATGGACCCAGTATACTACCTTGGGGAACTCCAGCACAAATTGTCCTACTTGATGAATGACAATTTTTAGATTTTACTATGAACGATCTTTGTGAAAGATAACTTTTTAGTAGTTTGTGGGTATTGGATGGCAACAAAGCTATTATTTTATATATAAGACCGTTATGCCATACTCTGTCGAATGCTTGAGAGATGTCTATAAATAGAGCGGAGCAGTATTGTTTGGCTTCAAATGTCATCCTAATGAGAGTAACAATGCGGTGGACTTGTTTTATTGTGCTATGTTTTTTTCTAAAACCAAAATGATGCATGTTAATTAATTAATTTACCTCCATATGGGATGATAATACGTTGTAAAGGATTTTTTCGAAGAGTTTTGATAGCACCGATAATAAACTAATTGGCCTATAAGATGTTGCACGGCTTGCGACTTTTCAGGCTTGGGAACCATTATTATTTCCGAAATTTTCCAAGAAGCAGGGAATACACCAGTACGTAAGATAGCGTTGAAGATAAACAAAACAATTTTAAGCGCACCATCTGGTAACTCACAAACCACTTTCGGGGTAATGGAGACTTTTTCACATCGAGGCTCTTTGCGTTTTCTTTTAGAGTAGAGAATCGGATTTTTATAGGTGAGGAAATTATGTGGTTTATATGTGGGAGATTTATTGATGAAGTTGTATTATTGGGAGTAAAAACTTTTTCTAAATGATCAGCAACAGTTTCAACCCTCTCAATGCTACTTTTAGCCCACGTTCCGATTTCGCAGCGTATCGGTGCTTCATAATTTGAGGGATGTTTTAGCTTTTTTGAAGCCTTCCACAAATTATAGTCTGAATTTTTTGTTGGTTCTAAACACGATTTAAATTTCTTTGACATTGTTTGAGTTTACTTTTAAGACCCCTGCTCTTAAAAGTAATCTTGTTTGTTGCCACTGTCTACGAATATTTATTTTTTATATTACGAGATCTTCAACTCTTTTTGAGCTGATGAAATCGAATCTCTTTTTGTTTTTCGATTTTGGAGTAGCCACTATTACTGCTGAGGAGAGTGTATTAGAAAACTGATGAATAGCTTCTTGGATTTATTCCCCGGTTTTTAATGAGCGGGGTTTGGGTAAATAAGAGCTGATATTCATTTTGTATTTGAGCCAGTTCGTTCTTCTATTGGAAAAGTGATTTATTTCCATCACTAAGCTAGGATTGGATATGACCAAACTAATAACAGTTGGAGAGTGATCAGATGCGAAATCAATTAGGTCTGGAATTTTATTTAATTCTGAGGGCCAATAAGTAGGCTGACCGCCAGAGACCACATCAAGATTTGATGAATTTATTGCATTTAGTAGTTGTCGTTCTTTTGGAGTAATGAGTCGGGAACCCCAATACGTGTGTAGAGAAAAAACTTGTGTATTGTTGTTGATTTATTTTGTGTCTGGGAGTACTGTAAATCGACGAAATTGTTATGTTGACATCTGTCAGAGTTAGGGATGTAGCTTGTATGTGGTCGGTTTTGTACTCTTCCAACGGAAAGTGTCTTACTCTATTACTAATTATAATAGCAGTACCACCACATGCTCTGTCACTAGGGTGTTTAGTGTCATATGTCAAGAAATTGTTAATTCTAAAGCAATTTTTAGAGGTGAATTGGGTCTCATATACTAATAACATGTTGATATCTTGTATTTTAAGAAAATATTCAACTTCACTTTTGTGTTGGCTTAAGCCTTTGGCATTCCAGAAACTAATTTTTAATGAAATCATTTTTTTCCAAGATGGCTTGCATAAGCATGCCTTGATTTCTAAGCATTCTTGCATCATTATTTGCATATTATTAATAAAGTTATTCATAGTGTTCACAAGATTTTCGATGGAGACTTCTAGATGGTTTCTCTGAGAAGAGGTTGATGGTCCTTGCGTGATACTAGCGTATGAAATATTTTCATCAATAGACGATGTGCTGGATTGTACTTGGGATGGGTTATTAAGATTAGTTGTAATTGTTTGGGAACTAGGAGTAGTGTAAGGAATAGTGTTGGTTATTCTTGGGAAGTTGGCCGGCTGTTATTGATTCCTATTCGTTTTTTGTAACACGGTTTTTTGAATTTGACTATAAACTGGGCATCCTCTATAATTGGCGGTGTGGCTTCAACCACAATTGCTACATTTCTTTAGGTTAAGTTAGGTCGGAGTGGTAGCCGGCTCCGTGAGCACCAGCACACTTAGACTCTGAGGTCCGTTGTGATGCCACGAGACTGACGGATTACCGATCAGACTCCACCGTTGAACCAGTTAGAGCTCCTTACGAAGCTAAGGAGGTGCGGAATACCAGCATCTGAAAGATCCCCAAGATCGAGAAAGAACGCCGATCCAAGTGAGGCCCTCCTACGTAGCGCCAGCTCAGCCCATGTCAGAGATTTCCCCCTGGAAAGCGACAGGAGCGCCCTCGTTCGCCCCAGATCCAGAGCCGGCCAGATGTGCCTTGTCACCACACAAGTCACGCCATTACCCACCTAAGGTCAGTCGACCTATCGGAGTAGAGCCGATTGTTCAGCTTACATTTCTTTAACGAAGGATCAGATTTTGGGATTGTACAATTTCAGCTCTTCTGAACTTCGCCGCATATTACGCATACTGTGCGCAATTTAGTGTGGCCAAATGCTTGGCAATTTAGGCATTGGGGTAGGCCATTACGTTTCCGGTGCTCTTCTATAGATATTCTTCTGTGAAGAAGATAACGCAAATTATAAATTGGGTGTACTTCTTATTTTTAATTTACTTGATTGAGTCTTATGACACACGTAATGATGCAACATAAAAGTTGTTTTTACCTACAAGTTGAGATAATGAGTTAACTAGGGTGTTTGAATTCTGTTCACTTAGATGAATCGATGGTGGAATTGGCTCATTCTTTTGTTCTGTATGAGTTGACAGGACCTGTCTTTTTCTTAAATTTTGGTGAGGGTTTTTGAGGAATTTGGACTCAGCTTACGCTTTGTAATTCTAATATAACGATCAATACCAGTTTTGCTGTTTTCTTAATTGAATTTGTTTAGGTATAGCACCTTTTGAAACGACCTTTACCGATTGTTGAGTGATAATATTTGTGCATTTGTATTATTTACGCTCTGGGTAAAAGATATATTACTACTTACCATCTCTCGCTCACTTGTTATGAGAACTTGTGGATTATTTGTTGTATTTACTGGGTTAACGTGTGTGTGAGATCTACATGTTGACATTATCGGTATAAGAGTTGAGTTTGAGGTTGTCACAGTTGTGGTTGTAGATGATTGGGTTGTTACTGTTGAGCATGTAGTAGAATAGCTAATGTAGTTACTGGGCAATTAGTAGGAGTTGAGGGTAAAGGGAAAAACGTTTGATTTGAAGTTGTTGTAATTGGTGTTTTACATTGTGTAGACCAAGAAAGTGGAGTTGTTGGAGGGGGATGTTTGAATATAACATATTAAAATTAGAAGGCGATGCTATTTGCTCGGGAGAGTATGATGAATTTGTTTTTGGATTGAGCTCATTATTATTGTTTGGAGGAGAGCGCCTTACTGACATTTAAATAATTTAATAACCGCTAATAATTTTGTTTTCTTTATTTTATTTATATGTGATCTTCTTTGTTTTTTGAAGTGTTTTGCTATTTCAGCGTCTTTTTGCTATTTTTATTTTTCCCTTTTTATTTTTTTAAGGCACAAGTATTTATCAAAACTGTTTAAAAACACGTCCGTACACCATCGAGTGAAATTAAAAAAAAAACAAACATTAAAATTAGAAGGAGAAACAAAAAAAAAACTAATTTAATTTAACAATTTTTATGTTAATATATATTTTTAGTTAAAGATTTGAACGACAACGCTCCAAAATTTATAGAGCCTTCATTTTCAAGCAGATTGTCAGTATTAGCAACAAGAGGGCAATTCGTTACAAAAGCGAAGGCGTATGATGCCGACGATTGTGATAATAATAACCTAATCTACAAAATAGTCGACGGCAACGAACATCAGGTATACACGATTCAAGAGAATACTGGACTTATTACATTGCAAAATAATCAGAGACTACAAAGTCACAAACAAACAGTATTAAATATATCTGTCTCGGATGGACTTCATACGAGTTATGCTAGAGTGAAAATAAATTTGTTACCGGAAAATGTTTATAGTCCAATTTTTGAAAAACCAGTTTACGCAGCTTTTATAAATGAGAACGAAAATACGGATACATTTCTTTTAACTGTAAGTATTTAAATATTTTTTTTTAATATAGTGTATACCCTTTAAAAAAAAAAATAGTTCGATATCATACTTGATTATATCTTGTACCAGATGTAATAAGTATCCTGAAAATGTGGGTCTAATTATATCTGAACTAAAACAATTAAATTTAGTTTTATACGAAACTTTAACTCTAGTCCGATCCAATTTGAACAGATATGGTCCAATTTAAAAAGATTAAATATGCGAATTTTGAACAATACAAACTAAAAATTGTAATTTAATGTAACCCGGCTAAAATGTTCATATATGCATACACAAAGGTTTAAAAAGAGTACATAGTAGCCCAATAAAGTCCAAATACGGTAATATAAAATTCATTTAAAATGTAATTACTTGGTTAAAAATCATGAATTTATGAACATGTATGAAGTCATTCATGCTCATATATGAAGTCATTCGAGATCAAACATGTCCACATACTACCATATATGATTCATATATGCTTTTATGAGTTCATATGTGATCATACATTTAAATATTACCTCAATTTTTGTTAATGTACTCATATGACCATATATGAGACCTAATATGAACGTATATGAATCATTTATGAACATGGATGTATGTGGACATGTATGAATAATATGTGCTCATCTATGGATCCATATATGTCGATTTTTAACAGGGAAAGTAAAATTATATTTTCACAAAACGTATCAAAACGCAAAGAAATATTACAAGATGTATAGCCGAAATGTCAAAAAAATTAAGATTTCCCTGATTTTGACCATTTTTTAAAGATATAAAATAAATGACATAAAAATCGGCCATGATTCTTCTGATCTTATTTATTCAACTATTTTTCAAATGGTATTCTTTACAAATTCGTTTAAGACTGTAGGCAAATTTGTTCAAAAAAAGTCTAATTTCCCCACTGTGGAGTGGTCCAAAAAATTACAAAAGTTGGATTTTGCGCCTATTCCTAAACTCTATGTCTAAAAACTCTTTTTGCCAAGTTTCAGCTAAATGCGTTAACATTTAGAGGTAGCAGAACAAGCTAACATCTAAGAATTAGTAATGTGTCTCGGTAAGAAATTTAGGGTTGACTTTAAATTTATTTATTTCTTAGCCTACTCAATGGACCTTAACAAAATTTGCCAAGTCTAAATTATACGCGTTTTTCAAATATTCAAAAAAAAAAAACTATTTTATTGTGGTTATTTTCTAATTAACTGAAAAGGAATTCATTGAAAACTCAAACTTGTCATAGTTTTGATTTCTACTTACCAGGGTCTTTCATTGAATATAATTTTGTAATTTTAGAAAGGATAACAGATATCTTTGCAGTTGAAATTAATGATTAAAAATGATTAATTTGATGTTTTTGCACTTTTATTTAGTTTATTGAAATTTATTTGTTAACAAAAATGTCTAAATTGTAACCCTTGGTGCGGACGTGTTATTGCATTGCTCAACAAACGGAAAATCAAGGTAAATTCATCGAATTGTGCTTATGTAACATTAACTCTAAGAAGAGGAAGCTGCCCTTACCTTACAACTAACAGGACCTGAAAAGACTCACATCAAATATCTTGGAATTCGCCTCCACAGACGTCTAACTTGGTCCTATCATATTGAATCAAAATAAATCCAAATGAAACTTAAAACCACACAACTTCTGGCTCTTAAATTCGCATTCCACCCTAAGTCTCGACTATAAAAATTTAATATATAAAGCTATCGTATAAGCAAACCAATTTGGATATATATAATCCAACTCTGGGCAAGAGGATCATCATAGAGTATCCAAAATAGAAAAATTACAAAGAAGATAATCTAAAATATTGTGTCTTTTAACTGGTGACCCGTGGTCATCGATGGATGTTGTCGCAACACCAAAATCCACATAGATTTACCGTTCAAAACATATTTGACCCCATAATTGTTTAAACCGCGGATGTGCTACTCAATTTTGTGCTGCAATTTTTTTCTTTTTATCCATTTTGGAGAACAAATTGATATAGCGACAAAAAATATTATTCGATCGATTTAATATTTACATATAATACTAGTTATGCTAAAATATATCATTAAAATAAGATTTGACCCCGTAATTCTTTAAACCGCTCATATGCGATTTAATTTCAAGTTAAATTTTTCTAAACTTTGACTTCAATTTCCTCTAAAAGTAGATGTGCTTAAAAACCAAATTCGGACTTAGCACGGAAAGGTCATTGGAAAACGTGTGGTTGCGTCCCCGAAAAACCCAAAATGTTATAAGCGAAAATGTTTTCGGTTTTTTTTTTTATAAACTTATCAGCGCTCAAAAAATTGATTCACACGAACACATTATTGTTTTTAAGCATTTAAAATAAGCTAATCTAGAAAAAAATGGTGTGGCACTTATTTGAAAATTTTCATTTTTAAAACCTGAAATCGTATCTTACCATATATGATTACATATTATGTTATATATGAAAATGTATTATTATATATGACAATAGATCAATCATATCTTATTATGTACAGCATATAGTTATGCTTAATGTCTAATTTTATAAAAGTCATTATATAAAAATTAGAGATGTCACTAATAGTGCATTCGTCACTTTACCGAATACCGAATATTCGGTGCTCGGTTTAAACCGAATACATTATATTTGCCGAATAGTTCCTTTATACACTTTCATATAAATTTCATAAAAAAATACACTGTGCATTAGATATACACAAAATTAAATATGAAAAATCATCTCAAACCATGTATTGACGTTTTACGTTTTAAAGAAAAATATTATGTGAAAAACTTGATTTTCTCAATGTTTTTTGATATATCAAAAAACATTGAGAAATACAAATACAGGCTTTAGCCTATTTTATTTTAACCAAATAATTTTGCCGAATAGTAAAAACATGCCAAATACACGGAATACCGAATATGCGTAACATCTCTAATAATAATATATCTTTAGATATGTTACCACATAAGAAATATATAATATATTGCTATTGCTACCATATATAATCACATATAATAATATATTTTAAGATGAAAAAAACATAAGACAATATATAATTTTTATTTTCTCGGGATGTCAAATCGATTGCAGAGGAACGTCAAAATTATGTCAAGTGCACTGTAATGGAGAACACTAGCTTATTATATTGCTAAATGTCATAATTTTTTAAAAACAATAAGATTTATCTTTTGTCTGCAAAAAATATATAATAAAAAAACTTTTTGATTCCGTTTTATTTACTAAAATTTGTTAGATTGCTAAATTATAATGATTTCATTGCGAGAGCCAATTGCATGTCAAATATATTTTGGTATTGGTATAACATTGAAATCAAGTGTCTTCACGAGAAATTGATTGGGCTGACATCATTTTGACAATTGCTAAAATAATATCATAACGGCTCTCGAATAACGATATAAATAAAGCTTTTTTTACCAAATCTTTGATCAATGCCATAAAAGTTATGTAAAGTTGTGCCAATCTCCACTTTTTAAGTCCAGGGGAAAAAATTATAGTATATGATTAAAAAAAAATTTAATTAATTTTTTTCTAAATATTTCCAAAACAAAAATTTTTCGTATTGCATTTGTACACAGATGCTTATTAAGGGGCTCAAAAAAAATAAAGTTGGAATTCAGAAGCTCCACAACCCTTAAAATATGTCATTATCAAAGTACATATGGTCATATGGCAGATCAAAATTTAAGTTTCAAAGTTGTGCTTGAATTAAAAATATGAAAAAATTACACAAATTTCGAATTATTGTATTCGCGACACATTAAGTCTTTAGGGGTACATTAAGAATATAAAAATCCAAATTAAAATCGGAGTCCCGGATTTCTCAAAATTGAAAAAATTTCACACGAAAAAGTGTTCAAATTTGATCAAAAAGTTTTCATATATTTCTGTGGAATATGCTTTTATGGGAGATAAGTTTTCTGTTATCTTTTTTTAACGTAAATATTTATTTATTGATTCTTTCTTGTATATAAAATGACAAAAAATACCTTTAAACTTTCAAATATTTTTTCTGCAAGGATCCTCCCAGCAAAAATGTTGCTGGCATTAATAACTTGTTTGTATATATATTCCCGGTAATAAATATGGACCTGCCTCTGGTCCTATCCTTAAAAACCATTTTAGCAGAAATTTTCTGTTGATTCAGTTTAGAAATTCTGTTGATTTAACAAAATTCTTAGTTAATTTAACTGCAAACTGACAAATTTAGTTCTAAAATTTAAGTTACTAAATTTACAGGTGCTATTTTCTGTTGTCGTAGCTGAAATTTCAACTATTTGTATGTTCTTTTTTATGAGCGTATGATAATAAACATTTTCAATATACATATTTTACTTTGTCACCGCGTTCAATATAAAAGTAACATAAATTCACTTTTTGAAACCAGAAACTAGTTATCAGCAGATTTAGATTTGACTAAATTATAATAATGTTTGCTAAAAATTTATTTTTCATTTCACTGACTTCAACAGTTGGTCGAACCAAAGTTTGTTATTACTTTACACGACCATATTTTCAAAAATAGTTGGCTTAGAGTGTTTATAGTATGGTTTTTGAATTCAGCTAACCCAAATACATAAAAAATGTAAGTCAAAAAATGTTGTTCATTTAAAACAAATTAGTTTTGTTCTAAAATTTGAGAGAAACAAGATTTTTACAAGTTTAACCCTTAATATATAATAATTTTTATTAAATTTTATTTTATTATAGTGAAGTCTTTATTTTCGATCTATAAATAGTATCTGAGATACTATTAACGTTCGGCGAAATACGAATATCATCAAAATTTTACAAAATTAACAGAAAAATTATAATTAATATAATTTACTTTGAATAATAGAAAAAGCACAGAATGGGTTAATAGACACCAGCCTGAGTGGAATGCATTTTCAGGTCAGCTACGACCTTCATCAACATTCTTCGTGCCTTATAGTGTTATATCTCTTATTTAGCTCACCAAATCAAAGTAAATTGATGATGTTAATTAAACACCTATCAACTTTGATTTGTTTTATTGAGTTAAGATGAGTTTTACTTTCAAACTTTATCTATTTTTAGGGATTGTCCATTACCATTCTGCCATTCTGAAAGCTGCCAAAAGTCAATGATTTAGGAAAGAGCAAACTTAAGAATCTCAGAAGCCAAAAATTCAAATCTCTGCATCATAGATTTTACTGCAAACATGATGATTCAAAATATATCTTTATTTTGTTTTAGGTTTAATTATAGATTTTTTATAAATTTTAAAACTTTAAGTGATCTTTTTTTTGAAACGGATTTGAATGCAATACATTTTGTTGGATGACATGGTTTATTTTTATTAATGCAATTAATACTTGAATTTTAATATTACTCAGTTTTTCTTTATATATTTTTTTTATATCAATATTTCGCCTTCAAGTTCAAAAACCTTTTGTGAAAAATCTTACAGTTTTATGTAAACACATAAATTATAAAAGCTGAATTTAATGCTGGTCATTTAAAAGAGCATTTTCTTAAAAAATATACAGAAAAAATCAACTTTAAAAAAAACTTAACTAAAAAAAATCGGTTAAAAAACGAATATTTATATACAAAAAATATTTACCCAAAATTTTGTTTTCTATATCTGACTAAAATATATTTGTGGGCGTTGTGGTGTAATGGTTAGCGCGTTGGACTTTTACACAGAAGGTGCCGGATTCGATCCCCGCTGCCGGCAACATCAAATTAATATGTATGAGTTTTTTCTATCCCTCATACGTATCGCAATGTCCACCTTCGGTGTTCCCATAGCAATTAACCCCACCGAAGTAAAATAATGAATCAGGGCTATGAACCAAAAAGCTTCAATAAGTTCGCCAACTCTCCATCAGGTGGCGAGCAGCAACTGTTCTAATACTTATCATCTCGCGCAATTACAGTGTTGCCATGTCTGAAAACCTTCATCTTTCCCCACCTTTCATCTATACTATCCCTTTCCAAAGAAAGCAACACACTAAATATAGGAAGTATTTCCTGAGTGTTGCCTCTCTTTATAAAAAAAAATTAAGCTTGGGCATTCTAGTTAGTTTGGAGACAGATTCTCTAAGAAAAACGACGTTGACAACGTTAAGCTAAACGATGGAAAATTGTTGTTTTTCACCAAAATTATTAACATTATTTAAAATTTGTATGTAATATGGACGTTATTTAACTTTGAAAATGGACTATAATCGTCGATCGTGCTACAGAATTTCTAGCCTGAGTGATCAATCTTTCTAGTTCTATTGATCTGAATGAACTAGGTGTCTCTTCTAGTTCAATGGATCTTTGACAATTTCGTGCAATCGTTTATATGACAAGTTTTTAGATAGTTTTAACGAACTATTCATATTTTATTGCTATGATAAAAAATTTTAATAAAATATATTTAATAAAAAATATATTAATCAAAAAAAATAAAAAAATGATAAAAACGAGTTTGGTCAAAAATAATATATTTATATTCTTCCTTTAATTTAGACTTAAAAATTACTTTAAAAAATAAGGTACTATTGAAAAGAGATAAACTTGTGGCATGAGTAAAACGAACGAAATGAACAGTTGAACTAAGAGAGATAATGGTGAACTAGGACAATTGGGTAAGTAGTTCAATTGATCTAGTTCGTTCACAAATCTAGCTGAAATTAATCAAAAACTCGAATGATTAAAGTGAAATCCTTTATAAATATTTTTGTTGTTACTCGATTTTAAGGTCGATATCTTAAATGAAAGTTAAACTATTTTCGGGTTCTCGTCCGATTTTGTTGAAAATTTAAATATACGCTGTTTAGGGTCTCAAAATAAAGAAAATAAAACCATATCTGGTTTCATTGGAATAGGGTGTGTCTTTAAAGACACGTTGGTAAAATGCGGTAACTATTTAAATAAACTTAAAAAGCATTTAAATTTACGAAATGGATTTTCATTAATTAATTATGTCGGATTAAACAATTAAAAATTTTATTTACAAAGAATATTTTTAAAATGTACAAAAAATTTTATTAAACTGATGAACATTTGATAGTTGTTTGGAGGTCTCTCCACTTCTATGAAGGTAAAATACGGTCCTTTATAATATAAAAGTTGAGCATGGCTTTGACACAGATTCCAACCATATTTCAGGTCTCCTATCACATTCGTGTTTGATTTTTTGGTACTTTTATTTATGAACAAACAAGAAAAAAGTACAAAAAATCGAACAGAATATGACAATACTGATTGAAAATTGGTATAATTTCCTTAAATATGATCTATTTACAAATAATATTGTCATAATAATTAGTAGTATGGATATGCGGCTTCAGCGCCAGAGAAAGGTAATTTTTTTTTATAAAACTTTTCTAGCCTTATGGAAAAATACATACACTTAATATAGAGGTACTTATATATCGAGTTACATTTAATTTAACTTCCTTTAAATATTTTTGTTTTTATCTCTGCTAGCGGATATATATACAAACATACATATATACGTACAGACATTTAGTTTTTTATTTCATAAATTAGGTGTTTTGTTGTCAAGATCCCTGACTTTTTATTTCATGTTGAGTGTGGACAAGAGTAATTGTTTAAAATAATGTATTGAGAAAGAACATAATGATTTTGAGTGATTTTAAATTTTATATGACTAAAAAATTCTATATAGAAAGAAAATTTGTATGCAAATGATGTTTTTTGAATTTCAAATGATATTTTCTGAATTTAAAATTATATTTTTTAAATTTCAAATGATATTTTCTGAATTTCAGATGAAAAATCTGAATTTAAATTGATGTTTTTTAAATTTCAAATGGGAATTCCTAAATTCAAATTGATATTTTCTGAATAGCATATGCAAGAGGTGACGAGTTTTTAAAGTTTTAATCATGAATTTTTATTTTACTTCAGTAAAATGCTATTGATTTATGGTAAAATTTAAGTAAAATTCTTGTTTTGATAGGAAAAAGTGACCTGTAATTTAAGTTTCACTTAAAACTTGTAAGTTTCAACTGCTGCAAAATTATTTACTCTTTTAAACAAATGAACACAAAAGCATGAAATTGAAAATCTGTAAACAAAATAGTTGGTCCTGGACAACCAATGAACACAAATGCACGAAATTTGTAACCAGTAAACAAAATTTGGTCCTAGACGATTTTTATCTCCCGATCCTAAATTTGTTTTTAAAACTTTTCAATTTTTAATTTTAAGAGGACATCCTCATTATGAGTCTTCAAGATTTCGAGATTTTTTTGCGTAAAACGATGGTAGAAACTTTTCCACAAAAACTGTTATATTAAAATTTCAGAACGAAATTCCATGTTTTTCCCAAAATCTATTAAATATGTTTTAAATCGAGTTGACTATTTTTGAACCAATTTTTTATTTAAAAGCATAGATTTAAGTTGCCATTATTTAACAAAATAGTAAAAATTCCCAGTGGTTTAACCATTGTTGAGTGTTGTTTTTCAAAACAATTTTTTTAGAACTTATTTGTTAAATTTTTAAAATTTATTGTTAAAATATGATATTACCTAGTAAATGGCGTCACCAGCTCATCAAGACGGTGCTATTTTCTACTTATCCAATTTTAGAATATGACCCATAGCTTGAAAACTGATAAAGTTAAAGGAAAATCGATGAAAATTTGTATTACTCCTAGCTTCACCATATGCACGTGATAATGTCATCCCTATCCAAAATGAGACCTTGGTTAGGACCAGAAGTCTCGGTATTTTTTCGAAAAGTATTCTAATTTATAAAACGGACAAAATTTTCGTTTCTTCAGAGTATCCACAAGTGTTCCTAATATATATGGACCAGGGCTGGTAAAGCTTTCACGACACTTTTGAACAAAGAGCCCAAAATTAAAATGTAATGACGCAAACAAAAGACCAATTTTTATTATTATATTTCACATCAATGTAGCATTGTTTTTGGCTTGAATAAAAATTGTGTGTAAATATGCGTCTAAACCACTTCACCGGTTAAATTTGAAGAATGGGAATAAAATAGTTTGTAAGAGTAGAAATAAATCTGTAGATGTACCTATTTTGTACATTAATTAAGAATTGTAAGAACTAACAAAAAATACTGGTTCTGAGCCAAAAAACAGAAATACATTTTGTTAAATGTAATAAATTTTTCTGTTGAGCGAACAGATATTATTTTGAGTGTAGGGTTTTGAACTCAAGAACTTCAGTGAGTTATATGTGGTTTTAAATTTGAACAAAATTGTCCTTAACCTGTTTTTCGAAAAGTTTAATTTTTGTTTTTTTTTTTTTCAAATTTGAATTAAAATTACTTTACGAAAAATAAGGTTTGAAAAAAATGGTAACGAATATTAAAAAATACATACAATGTCAATGAAGTTTTGGAGTTCAAGACTATTCTTTTGGAACTACTTGGAATATTGAAATTTAAATATAATATTTTTGTAAAAATAAATGGTATCAGTTTATGCAAAAAACTTTTTCGATGTCTTAAAGGCAAACATTAAAATATTCTAAGGGGATGTAGGTAGACTTAACAGCGCTTCTGCAATTTTTTTTTTTACATTTCATTTACTAATTGTAAAAAAGCATTTAAATTCAAGTTCGACTGAACAGGTTTTAAGACAGACTGTTTCTGTTTCCTCTTCATCTCCGAATTCCTAATAGGCCCTTCTTAGTGCGCATGTTTCTTTCTATAACTACATTTAAAATTTAATGTTTCGACGATCAAGTATTCGAGCAGACTGTATGATGCATTTTAAACCTCTTTGTTTCTCCGTTTTTATAAAATTTTTTAAAAACCAAATTTTAACTAATACGCCCATTTTGGAAACAATTTACGTTTTCTGTTATAGATTTAGTTTAACATTTTAATTCCCGGTAATACCACGTTTCCAGTAGAAAGTTCAATAAGTGCATTTCCAGTATATTAGCCCACATGATAGAAAACCTGTATTTTAACTTTTTAGCCAATGGAAGTAAAATGTGATTCTTTACTCGTTTCTATGTCTTCCAGTAATATTTTAAAGATCCCGATGTTTAGTTTGTAAGTACTTTTTTGTTTGAAGAACTTTTTGGAAATAACCCAACGTGCCATGTTCATGAAAATTAATATAACATGAAACTTGTTATATGTATTCTTCATATATTTGAAAATATGTTATCATTTGCGATCAGTGTAGGATTTTTTAAATAAAATTACTTTTTGTGGAATACGTACTTTTTTAAAAAAGATATATTCGTTGGATAAAAATATTTTTTGGAAAAAGTACTTTGATTTGGAACTTTCTGAAAAATTACTTTTTAGAATAGTATGTAGTTTTTTTGGAAAAAGCATTATTTTTTTGTTGGAAAATTTGCTTTTTGAAAATAATACTTACTTTTTTTTGTTTTTTGTTCTCATTTCTATTTATTAGATCTTCACAAAACTTTAGTGAACTAACAAAAATTATTCAAATCTTAAAACTAAATATTGACGTTAAATCCAGCCAGTGCCAGACAAAACTTCAAGGGCTCAGCGACTAAATATGTTCAGGAGCATTTGTAAAACTTTTATTGTACCAAGTCTGGTGTGTCCAATCTTCTAAGGCGTAGATGTCCACGATTATTTAATAAATTTCGAGCTAGTGTATTAGGGTGTGTTTCCAATCTTTTCATATATCTTTAACTGTATTTCTTGATCTCATTTTTGATAAGTTTGACATTCAGATCCTTATGTATGTTAGAATTTCTCACGTACCAGGGTGAATTTGTGATGAGTCTTAATAGCCTGTTTTGACTTCTTTGTAATTTTTTAACATTGGAAGCCGAGGCAGTTCCCCATAGCTGAATACCATAGCACCATATGGGTTTTATAATCGAGTTGTAAATCAATAATTTACAGTCTAAGCTGAGTTTACAGTTTCTACCTATAACCCATGTTAGTTGTACAGTTTTTAATTTTATTTGGGTAATTTTAGCATCTATATGAGCTTTCCATGTAAGTCGACGGTCAGGATGAATGTCCAGATATTTAACATGTGTGTTTTGGGCTATATTATAATTATTAATACGAACTGGTGGACAAGATTCTCTTCGTAAGGTAAACGTAATGTGAATGCATTTTTGTTCATTTACTCTAATTCTCCATCTCTCTAACCAAGCTTCTAACTGAGAGAAGCACAGTGGGATAAATAACAAAATTTGTGGAAATAATTCGGCCATTTGTTAACTTGTGGTCCGATTGCAATGAAATTAGTGGAACATGCATAAAAGACATAAAATGGAGTTTAAGTTTTGATTTTGAACCTTCCAGACCCTTTGAGGGCGGCAAAATGGCTGCCCAAAGTTGGGTACTTTTTTCATAAAAAACTTTGAGTGTTTGCCATTTTTTTGTTTCTCATCCGATTTTCAAAAAATTAACATATTAGTAAGATGAACAAAAAACATGCTTACATGTGTGGGTTACCTCCAATAGTTTCCGAGATATTCCGATTTGAAAATGTGAAATTCCAAATTTTGTCCGACTCAGGTCCAAAGTTTTCGAATATCGGGAGAAAATTGGGACCAATTTTCGTTTTAAAATAACGGTTATTTAGCCAATAAAATTCTTGATTGAATAAAAAAAATTAGTTCAATATCTTGTTTCAGTCAAAAATTACATTAGTTTAAATTAGAAATTAAAAAAAAAAATAAATTTTGGCGATATTTTCCCCAAAAAGCACCAAACTTCTTATCGCTCCAGACAAATATTTTTCTTCTGAATATATAAAGTATGTATACTTTTCTGGAAGGTCTTTTTATATAAATGCGAGTTGTGGTAAAAAAAAATTTGATTTGTAAATACTTTTCCCCCCATCCGCTTCCAAAGTTGCCATATTTTTGAGGTAAATATCAACTTTAACTCACAGTTAATATATGTGCACGCCTCCAATTGGGAGGTTTTAGATACTCCAACAGATACCTAATGTAGTGTGTAAGTCATTTCCAATCCCCGCTTTAAATGACGACATGGCAGCAAAAAACGAAAAAAATCCCATTTTTGGATTTTTTTTTTTTATTTGGAGGAATTGTGGGATTGTTTTCAGAAAATCATAATTTCTGACATTTGTTTCGATTTGTTGACCTTAAAGTCTAGTTAAATCCAAAAAATCATTGGATTATGTCTATTAATAAATATTTTATTGAATAGGGAAAATTTTCATTTAAGCAAAAACTGAAATTTTTACCTTCATATTTGGATTACCCAAGTTTTTGTTTTACCAAGATGGCTAAATTCAACCTGTTTTAAAAAAATCGCAATCTACAGGTAATTTTCTTTTCAACGATACCAAACACTGGTATGTTATGTTCATAACTCCTAAACAGAAAATCTTCAAATGTTAGCCCTTATTCATATATTTCTTCTAATGTGTCCTCGTACTCACATCTTACATAATTGGGTCAGGTAAAAAGGGTTTTATGATGTTCTTCATTAATGATATTAAAGGTTTTGTGGGCCCGCCCAAAGATACGTGTTTTATGATTGCTATTTTAAATATACCCTCTCTTTTTATATTTTATGGGCCTTAGTATTTGAAGACCCAGTTACCTGGGTTATGATAGCTAATATTTGTACTTAATATTTGTATATAAATATGAATAGGTTTAGTTTTAAGTTCATAAAAAACTCGGCAATCATGGTAATAACAGTAAATCATGAAGCATTGTGCTTAACTTTGTGGAACAACTCAAAACTACAGAGATTTGAAAAGGTTAACGTTGTAGTTGTATCAATTGAATCTTCACATCACACTAAATTGGACACTGCAGAAACATCTAAAATTGACAATTTTATTATATTATTTGATAAAAAAAAATGCAGTCCGTTTCCGGCTCTATTCTGAAATTTAAAACAAAATATTATAATTGGATGAATGATAGCCTGGAGATAAATTTTTCTGCTGTTGGTGCACCCTGTAAGCGTTATAATGATTTGTGTGCAAAATCTAAAAAAAATAGAACATCGATTACTCTTTCTACGCATTCAAATACAGAAGTTTCTAACACGTTTAAGGAAATGTTAAAAAAAGGAAATCGCCCTAAAGAGGCGTTGCAAATCGCAGATGTTCTTCCAACTGCATCACCAAAACGGCTTAAAAGGATTGTTAAAAGCATTCCCACTCCTTCATCGGATACAGATTTTACATTGCTCTTATGTTGGAATTAGGGCTAAGCAAAAATAAATATCTTATTTTGAGAAAGGCTTTGATTGATAAAGGACACAAAATTCTGCCCTCATATAACGCAATAAAGGATAAGAAGGATAGTATCTTACCAAAACCTATTGCTGTTAATGAACATGAAGCTTGCATTGAATTGTCTACTCTGCTCGAAAACACAACATCTTGGATTGTTTCTGACTTTTCTAGAGATCAGCTGGAAAGAATCAATAATTGCGTGTTGTACTAATGTGCAAGTGGGCATGTGATGGCTATCAGCCCTTCCTGAATACAAACATGCTTCCGAAGGCCAGAACAAATCAGAATATAAGAGCGTATTCATGTCATCGTTAGTTCCACTAAGAATTCGTTCATATTCTACTACTGAGCCTTCAACAAGTAATGCTTTCGATGATGTATGGATCAATTCAGCACCTGGATAAAAAGCTTTTTGCAGACCCATTGGTTTCGAGTATATAAAAGAGTCAAACTCTACTACTAATAATTTGGTGGATTATATAGAAGGAGAAACATGTACTTTGGAGCCAATTTGTATTGAGATTGGTGATTACAGGTTTGCAATGCCATAACAGACACGCTCTCAACTTGGGAATGCACTATATGCAATGAAAAGAAATCACAGTTGTCAAATGTTTCCAAAGAAAGGACTATTAATAAAAAAGTATTGGGTTTTGGCATATCATGCCCGGATTCGGTTCATGGAACACTTCTTACACATAGCATATGATTTAAAGTATAAAAGCATAGCAGGAAATGAAACAAAATCAGTAAGAAACAACGAAGAAATGTCAAAAATGAGGGCAGATGAAAAAAGGAGGATACAAGAAGACTTTAAAAGGCAGACAGGCTTAAACATAGATAAAACACTTGCTAGTTGCGGAAGTACAAACGATGGCAATACAGCAAGAAGGTTTTTTAGAGATTTTGAAATTACTTCAATAATAACAGGAATTGACAAGGAGTTGCTTCGAAAGATCAACATCATGTTAATGGCAATTAATAGTAAACATAAACTAAATTCCTCAAAATTTAGAGTATATACCGACGAAATAACTAAACTTATATTATCATTATATCCCTTTAAAGAAATGACACCAACAGTTCATAAGGTATTGTGCCATGGAAAAATCATCATTGAATCAAACATTCTTCCTCTAGGTGAACTAACACAAGAAGCTCAGGAAGCAAGGAATCGAGATTTCAAACATGCCCAATTGTTCAGTTCCAGAAAATGTTCAAGGCAATCACAGAACGAAGATATTTTCAATAACCTATTACTGTCTTCCGATCTCGTCCTGTCGATATAAATAATGATGTGTCCGATTATTTTGTATTAAATAAAGAAACAACATATTTGTTTGTCTTTTTTTTTTCATTAATGAAGAACATCATAAAACCCTTTTTACCTGACCCAATTATGTAAGATGTGAATACGAGGACACATTACAAGAAATGTATGAATAAGGGCTAACATTTGAAGATTTTCTGTTTAGAAGTTATGAACATAACATACCAGTGTTTGGTATCGTTGAAAAGAAAATTACCTGTAGATTGCGATTTTTTTAAAAAAGGTTGAATTTAACCATCTTGGTAAAACAAAAACTTGGGTAATCCAAATATGAAGGTAAAATTTTCAGTTTTTGCTTAAATGAAAATAATAGTGAATTTTATCGTTGATCTATAAATTTATGTGTGAGATTTTATTTGTTCGGTTTTAGATCATGACAAATTTTTCTCTAAATTAACAGAAAATTATAATTTTTATATGACTAATAGTCAAAGTAAATTATCATATAAAAATTATAATTTTTCTGTTAATTTAGAGAAAAATTTGTCATGATCTAAAAATGAAAATTTTCACTATTCAATAAAATATTTATTAATAGACATAATCCAATGATTTTTTGGATTTAACAAGACTTTAAGGTCAACAAATCGAAACAAATTTCAGAAATTATGATTTTCTGAAAACAATCCCTCAATTCCTACAAATAAAAAAAAATTCCAAAAATGGGATTTTTTTCGTTTTTTGATGCCATGTCGTCATTTAAAGCGGGGATTAGAAATGACTTACACACTACATTAGGTATCTGTTGGAGTATCTAAAACCGGTTTCCACTACCGAATTGGAGGCGTGCACAAATTTTAACTGTGAGTTAAAATTGATATTTACCTCAAAAATATGGCAACTTTGGAAGCGGATGGGGGGAAAAGTATTTACAAATCAAATTCTTTTTTACCACAACTCGCATTTATATAAAAAGGCCTTCCAGAAAAGTGTACATACTTTATATGTTCAGAAGAAAAATATTTGTCTGGAGCAATAAGAAGTTTGGTGCTTTTTGGGGAAAATATCGCCAAAATTTTTTTTTTTTTTTAATTTCTAATTTAAACTAATGTAATTTTTGACTGAAACAAGATATTGAACTAGTTTTTTTTTATTCAATCAAGAATTTTATTGGCTAAATAACCGTTATTTTAAAACGAAAATTGGTCCCAATTTTCTCCCGATATTCGAAAAACTTTGGACCTGAGTCGGACAAAATTTGGAATTTCACATTTTCAAATCGGAATATCTCGGAAACTATTGGAGGTAACCCACACATGTAAGCATGTTTTTTGTTCATCTTTACAAGAAGATTACTAATATGTTAATTTTTTGAAAATCGGATAAGAAACAAAAAAATGGCAAACACTCAAAATGGGGGCCATTTGCGGCCCCAAAGGGTCTGGAAGGTTCAAAATCAAAACTTAAACTCCATTTTATGTCTTTTATGCATGTTCCAAATTTCATTGCAATCGGATCACAAGTTAACAAATGACCGAATTATTTCCACAAATTTTGTTATTTATCCCACTGTGAGATGTGGGTTTGTAATCTTTGAGACGCTACTGTTGATTTCTCATTTACACTTATGATTGCGTGTCATCAGCAAAAGTTGAGGTGTGGGTATGAACATTTGTTGGTAAATCTGAAGTGTAGAGTAAGTATAATAATGGCCCCCAAATACTGCCTTGTGGAACTCCGGCATTTATATTTTGTGGGGTACTTATAAAACTGTTTTCTTTAACTGTAAACTGTCGGCCTGTGATAAGAGCTTGTGTGTGTTGGGTGGTAGCAAGTGTTTAATTTTAAAGAGTAAACCCTCATGCCAAACTTTGTCAAATGCTTGTGAAACATCAATAAAAAGAGCAGAGCAGTATTTCTTTTCTTCAAAAGCCATTCTGATAACAGTAACAAGCCTGTGAACTTGCTCAATGGTGCTGTGTTGTTTTCTAAACCCGAACTGGTGATCTGGTATTAAATTGTTTCGTAAAACGGCTAGGGTTAATTTGTTCGCAAACAATTTTTCAAACAGCTTTGACATATTCGACAAAAGACTGATTGGTCTATACGACTCGACTTTTGTATTATCTTTGTATGACTTGGGTATCATTGTACCAAGAGAAACTTTCCATTCGGGGGGATAGTATTCAAGACGTAAAATAGCATTGAAAATATAAAGAATTATTTTCGAAGCTACACGGGGTAGCTCTAAAAGCATCTTATTACTAATTTTATCGATCCCTGATGCTTTTTTTGGGTTTAAGTCAACAATTGCCTTTTCGACCTCTTGCATTTGAAATTTGATTGGGTTGGGTGATTCATTCTGAGGTATAACTGTTGGCAACTCTGTTATATTTTGTGAACTATTTGGGGTGAATACATTTTTCAAGTGTTCTACGAACAATTCTCCTTTTTCAGAGTCCTTTCTAGCCCATTCTCCATTTGGATTTCGCAAAGGAGGATTACTTATGGCTGGTCTATTTAGACCTTTTGTAGCACGCCATAATGAATAGTCAGTACTTGAGGTAGAGTCCAAACTTTCTAGATATGCATTTAGTGATGCGACTTTCTTTGACTTTAGCAGTTTCTGTAGGTTTCTTGTAGATTCTCTCAACTGAGCTTTAAGTTGCGGAGATCTATGTCGTTGCCACTCTCTTCGGATTCTTCGCTTTTCATTCAATAATCGCTCGGCATCTGCCGATGAAATTGTAAATGGTCTGGTATGTCGAGGGGGTTTAGTGGCGAGTTGCGCAGCTGTTTTAAGATTCAATTCAAGATTTTTAATGGAGAGGTCGATATCGTTTGGTGTTCTTAGCGGAATATTTTCTGTGCAATGCGTACTAATAAATTTTTTATATTTTAGCCAGTTTATTATTTTGCTGCTTGGGCGAACAACATTGTTAGGGTTAAAAACGGTTATAAGTGTGGGAGTGTGATCAGAGGAGAGTTCCAGTGATGATTCTACTTGAATTAATTGACTGGATACCCCCTTTGTTAAACCGAAATCTATAAGATCTGGTATTTTCTGAAGATCAGTCGGCCAGTAAGTAGGTTCTCCTCCGGAGTTAGCTTCCCTGTTCAATTTTGAAATAGTTTCAAATAACACACGGCCGTTTGGGTTAATCAGCCTTGATCCCCAGAAAGGATGCTTGGCATTATAGGTACCAGCTGCCAGAAAAACGAGGTCCCAGTAATTTAAAGAAATGTGTGTATTTTTCCTCTGTTATTGTGAATCTCGGTGGTGAATAAATTGATGAGATCACTAGGTCTTTGCCTAAATCTTCAAGACACACTGATGTCGCTTGAAGATAGTTTTCATAACCCAGTTACCTGGGTTATGATAGCTAATATTTGTACCTAATATTTGTATATAAATATGAATAGGTTTAGTTTTAAGTTCATAAAAAACTCGGCAATCATGGTAATAACAGTAAATCATGAAGCATTGTGCTTAACTTTGTGGAACAACTCAAAACTACAGAGATTTGAAAAGGTTAACGTTGTAGTTGCATCAATTGAATCTTCACATCACACTAAATTGGACACTGCAGAAATATCTAAAATTGACAATTTTATTAAATTATTTGATAAAAAAATGCAGTCCGTTTCCGGCTCTATTCTGAAACTTAAAACAAAATATTATAATTGGATGAATGATAGCCTGGAGATAAATTTTTCTGCTGTTGGTGCACCCTGTAAGCGTTATAATGATTTCTGTGCAAAATCTAAAAAAAATAGAACATCGATTACTCTTTCTACGCATTCAAATACAAAAGTTTCTAACACGTTTAAGGAAATGTTAAAAAAAGGAAATCGCCCTAAACAGAGGCGTTGCAAATCGCAGATGTTCTTCCAACTGCATCACCAAAACGGCTTAAAAGGATTGTTAAAAGCATCCCCACTCCTTCATCGGATACAGATTTTACATTGCTCTTATGTTGGAATTAGGGCTAAGCAAAAATAAATATCTTATTTTGAGAAAGGCTTTGATTGATAAAGGACACAAAATTCTGCCCTCATATAACGCAATAAAGTATAAGAAGGATAGTATCTTACCAAAACCTATTGCTGTTAATGAACATGAAGCTTGCATTGAATTGTCTACTCTGCTCGAAAACACAACATCTAGGATTGTTTCTGACTTTTCTAGAGATCAGCTGGAAAGAATCAATAATTGTGTGTTGTACTAATGTGCAAGTGGGGATGTGATGGCTATCAGCCCTTCCTGAATACAAACATGCTTCCGAAGGCCAGAACAAATCAGAATATAAGAGCGTATTCATGTCATCGTTAGTTCCATTAAGAATTCGTTCATATTCTACTACTGGGCCTTCAACAAGTAATGCTTTCGATGATGTATGGATCAATTCAGCACCTGGATAAAAAGCTTTTTGCAGACGCATTGGTTTCGAGTATATAAAAGAGTCAAACTCTACTACTAATAATTTGGTGGATTATATAGAAGGAGAAACATGTACTTTGGAGCCAATTTGTATTGAGATTGGTGATTACAGGTTTGCAATGCCATAACAGACACGCTCTCAACTTGGGAATGCACTATATGCAATGAAAAGAAATCACAGTTGTCAAATGTTTCCAAAGAAAGGACTATTAATAAAAAAGTATTGGGTTTTGGCATATCCCCCTTACATGCCCGCATTCGGTTCATGGAACACTTCTTACACATAGCATATGATTTAAAGTATAAAAGCATAGCAGGAAATGAAACAAAATCAGTAAGAAACAACGAAGAAATGTCAAAAATGAGGGCAGATGAAAAAAGGAGGATACAAGAAGACTTTAAAAGGCAGACAGGCTTAAACATAGATAAAACACTTGCTAGTTGCGGAAGTACAAACGATGGCAATACAGCAAGAAGGTTTTTTAGAGATTTTGAAATTACTTCAATAATAACAGGAATTGACAAGGAGTTGCTTCGAAAGATCAACATCATGTTAATGGCAATTAATAGTAAACATAAACTAAATTCCTCAAAATTTGGAGTATATACCGACGAAATAACTAAACTTATATTATCATTATATCCCTTTAAAGAAATGACACCAACAGTTCATAAGGTATTGTGCCATGGAAAAATCATCATTGAATCAAACATTCTTACTCTAGGTGAACTAACAGAAGAAGCTCAGGAAGCAAGGAATCGAGATTTCAAACATGCCCAATTGTTCAGTTCCAGAAAATGTTCAAGGCAATCACAGAATGAAGATATTTTCAATAACCTATTACTGTCTTCCGATCTCGCCCTGTCGTCAATGAGAGAACGATGGATTTCTTATAACACATTGGCATCTGTAAATAATGAAGAATTAAAAGATTTGCTTTATCTGTTAGATATAAATACTGATGTGTCCGATTATTTTGTATTAAATAAAGAAACAACATATTTGTTTGTCTTTTTTTTTCATTAATGAAGAACATCATAAAACCCTTTTTACCTGACCCAATTATGTAAGATGTGAATACGAGGACACATTACAAGAAATATATGAATATGACGAGTTCATCCCACACAAACATTTCTCGCCGAGACCATGGAATCAAGATCAGCTTAATGATGTAATTAGAGACCTTGGATTGTCGAAAAGATCTTCTGAATTACTTGCGTCCCGGATGAAAGAAACAGGTCTCATAACTAAAGAAACTAAAGTTTCGTATTACCGTACTCGAGAAAAAGACTTACTTCTTTATTTTGCTGAAGAGGATGACTTTGTGTACTGCACAGATATTTCTGGTTTGATGACTGCCATGGGCTTACAGAGATATGATTCAAACGAATGGCGTTTATTTATCGACTCATCAAAACGCAGCTTGAAGTGTGTCCTTTTGCATAATGGAAATAAATTTCACTCCTTGCCGATCGCACATTCAACCAAAGTAAAAGAAGAATACTCTGTAATTGCATTGGTCATGAAGAAGATAAAGTATGATGAACATAAGTGGGTAATTTGTGTTGATCTTAAGATGGTAAATTTCCTCTTAGGCCAACAAAGCGACTTTACAAAATATCCTTGTTTTATATGTTTATGGGACAGCAGAGCTAAAACAGAACATTGGAAGAGAAAACAATGGCCTTCTAGGGAAACACTAGTTCCAGGTACGCCAAATGTTATAAATGTGGCTCTAGTGCCCCGAGATCGCATCATATTACCCCCTCTTCACATTAAAGGAACGATACCAGGGTCGCTGGGATGCACACATGATGGCTGATTTTTGCTGGAGTATTCAGAGTAACACTTCGTTATTCAACAATAGTAGAAAATCGACTAAAAGAAAATTTCAGAGTTTGTAGTTTATAATACATATTTATTTATTTATTTTCTTGTTTTATTTATTATAATAAACGTGAATAATAAAATATAAATTTTCTACTATTTAATTTATTTATTTAATGAAAATGAAGTTATTCAAGTTCGAGGTCGTATTCTACATTTATTTACCAGAATATTGTCCTAGTAAATAAATTATAGAATTTTTTAGTTTTTCAATTTATTCTTTGACCACACCTTCAAGAATTTGTTGATAGATCTATTTCGGGGAGTTTCTAGTTCCCCATCATCAGAACAATTTAGAAAGAGTGGTAACATCATCATGCTTAAACTTGAAAATATATATAACTCATTTTTCTAACAAAATGAGAAGTATTTGAAGTTACCAATAATAATCAAAAAACAAATTGAAATACTTTATGTTTTTTGTGTAGTACCCACCTTTGGTTTGATTACCGGTGTTGGAGTTATAATCATTCCCTCCTTTGTATTTATAAATGTCTTATTCTTTCGACATTTTTCACAATTTTTGACATATTTAGTTACGTCTCTTGTCATGTTTTTCCATGAAAATTTCCGACGTATTTTCTTTAACATACGACTGATTCCTGGGTGGCCACCCCAGATTGGATCGTCGTGATATTTCCGCAAAATCCTTTCCTTTTCAACATTATCTGTAATTTTTTCTATTTTTGGCGTGAGTTCTATAATTAATTGCTCGAGCATTAAATTTCCTTTTTCTTTATATTTATCTATCGCGATATTTTTAAATAGAGAGTCACCTAATGACTGCTGTGCTTTTCTCAAATTATTATCGACTGCTAATTTTTCAAGCATTGGGAATAATCGATCAAGGTCAATATTCCCATTATCAATAATTTTCTTTATATTTTTCGTGATCACTTTATTATTCTTATTAATATATATATAGTCGCCTTCAATCGCTAGCTTGGCACTATTTTTATTTCTAAATTTACTCAACGCTTCGTATATCTTTACTTTATTTGTTGATTTTGCATTCTCCGTAGTTTTAATGTCGCTATTTACAGTGGCTTTTCTGCTTTGCTGTCTCGTTGTCACTTTAAGTATATTTATCATATTCTCATTAATCTTTTTTATTTCGGAAAAATCTAACCGAGACAAAGCATCAGCCGCACTATTATCTTTTCCCCTTAGATACTCGACGGTAAAATCGTATTCTTCCAAGTCCAGTCTCATTCGCGTTAACTTGGAAGATGGGTTTTTCATTGAAAACAAATATGTTAATGGTCGATGATCGCTTCTAATTAAAAATTTTGTACCATAAATGTATGGTCTGAAATGCATTATTGCCCAGTGAATCGCTGCTAATTCCTGTTCAATAGTAGATTTATTGCTTTCGCCTTTCGTAAAGGACCTTGAAGCATAAGCAATGGGGAGCTGTAATCCATCATATTCCTGGCTTAATACCGCACCGCATGCATGTTTGCTTGCGTCGGTAGTTATACAGAATTGTTTGTGAAAATCTGGATACTTTAGTATCCTTGGACTAATAAGCTTCTTCTTTAAGTACTGGAATGCCTTTTCGCAATTCTCAGTCCATTCGAACTTTACATTTTTTCTACACAATCTCGTTAAGACAATGGAATGTTCAGCGAAATTTGGAACAAACCTTCTATAGTAATTGCAGAATGCAACGAATCTTTTTGTTTCATCGGCATTTTTGGGTGCTGGATAGTCTTTAATTTTCTTGAATTTACTATCGTCTGGAAGTATGCCTTTATCTGTGCATTTGTGTCCCAAATAAGTAACCTCATGTCCAAAAAATGAGCATTTTTCAGGGTGTAGTTTTAGGTTATACTTGCGACATATTTCAAATACATCTGTTAAGTTCTTCAGCATGTGATTTTACGAACGACCTAGTACGACTAGATCGTCCATATAGAGAAATGCCTGTACTGGAGATAATCCAGCGAAAGCTATAGACATCATTCTCTGAAATGAGTTAGGAGCTATTTTAAGTCCATATGGTAATCGCTTAAAACGGAACGAACCTTTGTCCGTTGAAAACGATGTTATGTCCCTTGAGTTTTCATCCATCTCTACTTGGTGAAAACCTGACGTTAAGTCAAGGCAGGAAAAATATTTTGCTCTGCCTAAGTTATCAAGAATATCATCTATTCTTGGTAGTGGGAATTTATCAGCAATCAATTTCTTGTTGATTGCCCTATAATCTACAACTAATCTCCAACGTTTCTGGTCGCTTCCAGGTAGAGATTTTTTCGGTACCAAAAGAATTGGGCTATTGTATTCTGAAGCTGATGGTTCTATTATATCATCATCTACTAGCTTGTCTACTTGTCTCGCAATTTCCTCCTTATGTTTATAAGGAATTCTATAATTTTTAACGTATGATGGCTCTGTATCTCTCAAGCGTAATTTCTGCTTGTAAAAATTATTAACCGAAATTCTTTCCGTTTCGAGTGCAAAGACGTCAATATATTCCTTACACAGATTCTCAAGTTCGGGTTTCACAAAATCAGGAAAATTTTTAGACAACAATTGCAATTTTATCTGATCACAAAATTTGTCATTTGGAATGACTGTTTCATAATCATCTAAATTTTCAGTTTTCAGGTTTATGTTCCTGATAACAACATCGTTTGGTGTCGTGTTTATTATTCTCACTAAGGGTTTAGTACTTGTCGCAATTGTATTCGCAACAAATATTCCATCTTGAAGTTCCTGGTTTGGAATGAGAATATCCTTATCAGAGTTTTGGTTACTAATTGCCCTAATAACCTCTGACCTTGCAGGTATTGATATCGAATTTATACTTGGTGAATCAAGCATTGGAACAGTTATGTCTTCAGGATAATCGCTTGGCCGAAGTATAAGCCAATCCTGATCCGTTTGATAGTCCAACATGCAGTTGTATTTCCTAATGAAATCAAGACCGAGTATTCCATCAGATGGAATAGGAAATTCATCACTAACCACGTGAAATTCGTGTTTCACCAACAGGTTCTTAATTCTCAACTCTGTGGTAACTTTCCCCAATGTATAGGTTATACCTGCACCGATGCCGTGAAGGCTAGTTATGTCATTTAAATTAATTGAAGTGTTGCTTACCTGACCCGTTTTAATTACAGAAATATCAGCGCCTGTGTCAACTAAAAATATCAGGACGCTATCATTTAATGTTGTTCGCATTGAGACATATGATGTAAAATTCAGATTCATACTATAGATTCTACCGTTGTAATTGGTCCCATTTACTGAGTACCTGGGGTTCGGTCGTTTTCCGGACCATTATTCTGATCGGTGACCACTCTTACGTTTCCTGTATATCGGGATCCACGGTTATTTCCGCGGCCCCTTTGGTTGCGATTATCATTATTATTGTTGTAACGTCCGTTATTGTTACCCCGGTAGGTATTCCTATTCCGGTTATTTGAATTGTTGTTATTTCCGCGATAACCTCCACGGTTATTTTTACGGTTGTTTCCACGGTAGTTACCATGGTTTCCCTGGCTATTCAGGTATAGGACGGCATTCTGTTGTCCATATGCATCGGTACAACATTCGACAAATTTTGCCACTGCCTCGTTAAGAGTGTCAAACTTGCCCGACTGCATTATCAGTTTGACTTTCTCGTTACTCGCATTCCTGACCATTGCTCTAACCGCAGCCTTGGTCGAATATTTATCGGCTATCGATGGCGTTAAGCCATCTGAAATATATGCTGATTGTAGGGATTTCGTTAACTCCTCTACTTCTTTTACATAGGCGTTCGCATTTTTGCTCGCCTGTTTTATGTTCATTAGTTTGGCAGAAATTACATCGACCGATTCTCCTTTTACGTTCGATTTTAAGGAGTCTATCACCTGAGCCAAATTTGTCTCAGACCCTTTTAGTAGATTAATGGCAGTGCCCTTTAGTTTTGTTTTTACTAAATTAATGGCAATGGCATTATGGTTTTCACACACGCTGTCTACCAGTTCCAGGGCCGATATAAAGCCCTGTAAATTCTCAGGTCGGCCATCAAACTCCGGAATGAGTCTAGAGGCGACAGTGAGAAATTCGATCGGTGTTTGCGGCATATTCCCGTTATTCTGTTCCAAATTGTTATTATCAATAGGTGGGGTGTTGTCCCCCGTGTTATTATTACTAGATGGGACGTTGTCCCCCGTTGGCCGAGCAGTGTCGATTCCAACGCCTGGCGATTCAATGTCGTCTAGGCAAGTAATGCTCTCCTGGAGTGAGAAAGGTATTTTTAGCTCAACTCCTTTTTTTATAGCAACAGAGATTAATTTTTCTCTGATGTCCGCATAAAAAGCGTCGGCTGCTACTTTATGCGTTGATGTCAAACGAGAGTATGAAACATTGAATAATGCTCTCAATCTCTCAAGATGACCTTCGAGAGCTTGTAGATGTTTATCGACGGTCTCCTTTTTGGTATCCCGTTCTACATTCAGGCACTTAAAAGATCTGTTAAAATCATCCCTAATTCTCCTTGCCTTTGCGATTATTAAATCCCATTCCATTTAATCAATCATATAAAATTTAAACTCTAAATTCTCCTATTCACCCAATAAAAAAAAATTAACACGGAAATTAAAATGTAAGTGCCGTTTGTATCATTTTAGGTAACAATTAAGCCTTGTCTAAATCATTGGCCATAGATCGCCTGTAATTCTTACGCAGGGATCTCTTGTGTAATTGATATAAATGTGTTAGTAGCTGAACTGCTAGAAGCGAGATTATTATTATTAAGTAGACAGTCGGTGGTTGAATTTGCACCACCTTAACCTCGTTTATAACATTTGCATTGGGTTTTTCCATTTTAGATTCCTGGAAACCCATTTTAAAATTAAGAAACCCCGTTAAGGGTACAGCAAAATAGGGAGAAATAATATAATTTTTAATATTGATATTTCTTTTAAATATACATAATTTAAAAGTATTTACTTTTTTATTATTTTAATAATTCACTTACTACAATTGTAATTTTATATATATTTTTGTTGTTGCTGCTTAAGTTGTTGTTGCTTTTATGATGATCATATTGCCTTATTTTCCTGGTGGTGTTTTGGCCACACCACCCTTGGAGCACTTGGCGTGTGTCTCCGGCAATACACATCCGCATTGCTTCTTCATTGATTTATCCATTGTGTTATATCTATCTTTATGTACGAGTAGCTGATCACAAACATGGACGGCAACAACTTGTATTCTTAATTATTTGTAGGGTTGAAAGCAATTTTTGTGTGTTTTAGAGAAACCGGTATATGTTACTACACATTTTGTGTAATTATAAACTTATTAAAATTTTTGTTAACGACATCAGTATTTTTGTTTTCACTAACAAACACATTGCATCTTCGTTTTTATTTTAGTTTATTTCTTATTTCTTATTTCGTATTTTTTTTGTCTTTTGTTTCCAATGCTAACAAATTCGGCACATCGGATTTTAATGCTTCCACTTGTTTTTGTTTTTATTTTAGTTTTAAATTTTTTTTTTAAATTAAAATTGAATATATTAGTTTAGGCACATATTTTAATATAATTATTCTTTAAGTTTCTATTTTTTGTATTCAATTTATTTAATTTTTAAATTTTATTGTTTTTAAAAATTGTTTTTATTTTGAAGTTATTTTTAATGTTTTGATTTTATATATCAAATAAATTGTTGTTTTTAAAGATTTTTAGTTTTAACCGATTTCACGGTTCTTTTTTTTTTTTTTGGATTTCAATCCAATTTCTTAGTTTTTTAGTCGTTAAAATCCTTAATTTTAACAGATTTTACTTTTTTGGATTTTAATCCAAATTATTAGTTTTTTTTTTTATAAGTTTAAGTATCTCAAAACTGTTTTTTTTTTAGTTTCACATATAAATTCCTTTAAACGGGTAGTTTATACTGCAACATTTTAATTAAATTTTTTCCAATTTTATAAAATTGTGTTAGTTTTTTCTGCAGTTTTTTTTAGATTTTATTGAGATATTTAGATAAGTGTTTTCACGTCTCTTTAGTCTAGATTTTATTTTTTTTATTAAATTTTATTATAAAATTTTTGATACAAGTTTTTCACTTTTTGTTTGACACTTTTTTATGTTTTTTAAGATTTTTTTTTTTAAACTCCGGTTCTACCTCCTGGCAGGATCGCCATGTAGTATTATCAAAGTAAAAATAAAACGATATGCTTTTGTTTAGCTCTGATGAGCAACTAATCTTTATTTATTTTAAAGTCTCTTATTCTACCTTATTAGTAACCATGTGAAAATGCAACGTTGCAATTCCCACGGTGAATATAGTCAAGGTAGGTCGCGTAACTGAATTAAAATAATTAGGCTTTTAGCCAATCATAAATAAGGTGTCAAGTTGTCATATTTTAAGGTATGACAACGTTGACTTGTCAATTACGCTACATAAGCTCATCCAACACAAATGTCTTTCCGAAGAATAGAATCAGTATATTCTAGGTAGGGTTTTGCCAAAAAATACACGAATGTTACTATGTAATGCATTTTTGATGTGAAAATTTGTACATAGCATGGGGAAAATGTTTTCAAAATTCAATCAATCGAAAGAAGAACATTAACTACTCAATTTTATGTATATCAGACAAAAAACTAAAATTTGGTGAAAATGAGCGAATTCACTTAATTGTGAATAAATTCGAAAAAAATCAATCGATTTTTATGATCGATATCTCATTTTGTTCCTATTACATGTGGCTTTGCGATAAAGCAATAAATTTTTGCCGTTTTCGATTTTTTATGATTTTTTTAAAACAAAAAAATTTGCTATTTTCACGTAAAAAAAATATTTTTTCCCTCAATTTTTTATTATAACTCCGAAACTACTGAGCCGATTGAAACGCAATATATTAACGGATTAAAGGCTATGTAAATTTCAGTTTTTCTAAATTTATTTGAATAATATCGGACTAATTTTTTTTTAGTTATCATTAATTATGTGGAGAAATGTCTAAAAAAAATTTATAATTTTACTTAAAAATTTTAAAAAAAAAAACCTCTCCATAGAATTTCAAAATTGAACCATATTTGTACTACTGGGACCACAATACATCAAAATTGTATAGTGGTTTTCAAAGCCCCTAAAATTTTTTTAAAATTGTTGCCTTGTGTTATCATTATATCCCTTTAAAGAAATGACACCAACAGTTCATAAGGTATTGTGCCATGGAAAAATCATCATTGAATCAAACATTCTTCCTCTAGGTGAACTAACAGAAGAAGCTCAGGAAGCAAGGAATCGAGATTTCAAACATGCCCAATTGTTCAGTTCTAGAAAATGTTCAAGGCAATCACAGAACGAAGATATTTTCAATAACCTATTACTGTCTTCCGATCTCGTCCTGTCGTCAATGAGAAAACGATGGATTTCTTATAACACATTGGCATCTGTAAATAATGAAGAATTAAAAGATTTGCTTTATCTGTTAGATATAAATAATGATGTGTCCGATTATTTTGTATTAAATAAAGAAACAACATATTTGTTTGTCTTTTTTTTTCATTAATGAAGAACATCATAAAACCCTTTTTACCTGACCCAATTATGTAAGATGTGAATACGAGGACACATTACAAGAAATATATAAATAAGGGCTAACATTTGAAGATTTTCTGTTTAGAAGTTATGAACATAACATACCAGTGTTTGGTATCGTTGAAAAGAAAATTACCTGTAGATTGCGATTTTTTTAAAAAAGGTTGAATTTAGCCATCTTGGTAAAACAAAAACTTGGGTAATCCAAATATGAAGGTAAAATTTTCAGTTTTTGCTTAAATGAAAATAATAGTGAATTTTATCGTTGATCTATAAATTTATGTGTGAGATTTTATTTGTTCGGTTTTAGATCATGACAAATTTTTCTCTAAATTAACAGAAAAATTATAATTTTTATATGACTAATAGTCAAAGTAAATTATCATATAAAAATTATAATTTTTCTGTTAATTTAGAGAAAAATTTGTTATGATCTAAAAATGAAAATTTTCACTATTCAATAAAATATTTATTAATAGACATATTCCAATGATTTTTTGGATTTAACTAGACTTTAAGGTCAACAAATCGAAACAAATTTCAGAAATTATGATTTTCTGAAAACAATCCCTCAATTCCTACAAATAAAAAAAAAATCCAAAAATGGGATTTTTTTCGTTTTTTGATGCCATGTCGTCATTTAAAGCGGGGATTAGAAATGACTAACACACTACATTAGGTATCTGTTGGAGTATCTAAAACCGGTTTCCACTGCCGAATTGGAGGCGTGCACAAATTTTAACTGTGAGTTAAAATTGATATTTACCTCAAAAATATGGCAACTTTGGAAGCGGATGGGGGGGGGGGAAAAGTATTTACAAATCAATCCAAATATGAAGGTAAAATTTTCAGTTTTTGCTTAAATGAAAATAATAGTGAATTTTATCGTTGATCTATAAATTTATGTGTGAGATTTTATTTGTTCGGTTTTAGATCATGACAAATTTTTCTCTAAATTAACAGAAAAATTATAATTTTTATATGACTAATAGTCAAAGTAAATTATCATATAAAAATTATAATTTTTCTGTTAATTTAGAGAAAAATTTGTTATGATCTAAAAATGAAAATTTTCACTATTCAATAAAATATTTATTAATAGACATATTCCAATGATTTTTTGGATTTAACTAGACTTTAAGGTCAACAAATCGAAACAAATTTCAGAAATTATGATTTTCTGAAAACAATCCCTCAATTCCTACAAATAAAAAAAAATTCCAAAAATGGGATTTTTTTCGTTTTTTGATGCCATGTCGTCATTTAAAGCGGGGATTAGAAATGACTAACACACTACATTAGGTATCTGTTGGAGTATCTAAAACCGGTTTCCACTGCCGAATTTGAGGCGTGCACAAATTTTAACTGTGAGTTAAAATTGATATTTACCTCAAAAATATGGCAACTTTGGAAGCGGATGGGGGGGAAAAGTATTTACAAATCAAATTCTTTTTTACCACAACTCGCATTTATATAAAAAGGCCTTCCAGAAAAGTGTACATACTTTATATGTTCAGAAGAAAAATATTTGTCTGGAGCGATAAGAAGTTTGGTGCTGTTTGGGGAAAATATCGCCAAAATTTTTTTTTTTTTTAATTTCTAATTTAAACTAATGTAATTTTTGACTGAAACAAGATATTGAACTAGTTTTTTTTTATTCAATCAAGAATTTTATTGGCTAAATAACCGTTATTTTAAAACGAAAATTGGTCCCAATTTTCTCCCGATATTCGAAAAACTTTGGACCTGAGTCGGACAAAATTTGGAATTTCACATTTTCAAATCGGAATATCTCGGAAACTATTGGAGCTAACCCACACATGTAAGCATGTTTTTTGTTCATCTTTACAAGTAGATTACTAATATGTTAAGAATAAGAAACAAAAAAATGGCAAACACTCAAAATTTTTTATGAAAAAAGTACCCAACTTTGGGCAGCCATTTGCCGCCCCAAAGGGTCTGGAAGGTTCAAAATCAAAACTTAAACTCCATTTTATGTCTTTTATGCATGTTCCAAATTTCATTGCAATCGGATCACAAGTTAACAAATGACCGAATTATTTCTACAAATTTTGTTATTTATCCCACTGTGAGATGTGGGTTTGTAATCTTTGAGACGCTACTGTTGATTTCTCATTTACACTTATGATTGCGTGTCATCAGCAAAAGTTGAGGTGTGGGTATGAACATTTGTTGGTAAATCTGAAGTGTAGAGTAAGTATAATAATGGCCCCCAAATACTGCCTTGTGGAACTCCGGCATTTATATTTTGTGGGGTACTTATAAAACTGGTTTCTTTAACTGTAAACTGTCGGCCTGTGATAAGAGCTTGTGTGTGTTGGGTGGTAGCAAGTGTTTAATTTTAAAGAGTAAACCCTCATGCCAAACTTTGTCAAATGCTTGTGAAACATCAATAAAAAGAGCAGAGCAGTATTTCTTTTCTTCAAAAGCCATTCTGATAACAGTAACAAGCCTGTGTACTTGCTCAATGGTGCTGTGTTGTTTTCTAAACCCGAACTGGTGATCTGGGATTAAATTGTTTCGTAAAACGGCTAGGGTTAATTTGTTCGCAAACAATTTTTCAAACAGCTTTGACATATTCGACAAAAGACTGATTGGTCTATACGACTCGACTTTTGTATTATCTTTGTATGACTTGGGTATCATTGTAACAAGAGAAACTTTCCATTCGGGGGGATAGTATTCAAGACGTAAAATAGCATTGAAAATATAAAGAATTATTTTCGAAGCTACACGGGGTAGCTCTAAAAGCATCTTATTACTAATTTTATCGATCCCTGATGCTTTTTTTGGGTTTAAGTCAACAATTGCCTTTTCGACCTCTTGCATTTGAAATTTGATTGGGTTGGGTGATTCATTCTGAGGTATAACTGTTGGCAACTCTGTTATATTTTGTGAACTATTTGGGGTGAATACATTTTTCAAGTGTTCTACGAACAATTCTCCTTTTTCAGAGTCCTTTCTAGCCCATTCTCCATTTGGATTTCGCAAAGGAGGATTACTTATGGCTGGTCTATTTAGACCTTTTGTAGCACGCCATAATGAATAGTCAGTACTTGAGGTAGAGTCCAAACTTTCTAGATATGCATTTAGTGATGCGACTTTCTTTGACTTTAGCAGTTTCTGTAGGTTTCTTGTAGATTCTCTCAACTGAGCTTTAAGTTGCGGAGATCTATGTCGTTGCCACTCTCTTCGGATTCTTCGCTTTTCATTCAATAATCGCTCGGCATCTGCCGATGAAATTGTAAATGGTCTGGTATGTCGAGGGGGTTTAGTGGCGAGTTGCGCAGCTGTTTTAAGATTCAATTCAAGATTTTTAATGGAGAGGTCGATATCGTTTGGTGTTCTTAGCGGAATATTTTCTGTGCAATGCGTACTAATAAATTTTTTATATTTTAGCCAGTTTATTATTTTGCTGCTTGGGCGAACAACATTGTTAGGGTTAAAAACGGTTATAATTGTGGGAGTGTGATCAGAGGAGAGTTCCAGTGATGATTCTACTTGAATTAATTTACTGGATACCCCCTTTGTTAAACCGAAATCTATAAGATCTGGTATTTTCTGCCGATCAGTCGGCCAGTAAGTAGGTTCTCCTCCGGAGATAGCTTCCCTGTTCAATTTTGAAATAGTTTCAAATAACACACGGCCGTTTGGGTTAATCAGCCTTGATCCCCAGAAAGGATGCTTGGCATTATAGGTACCAGCTGCCAGAAAACGAGGTCCCAGTAATTTAAAGAAATGTGTGTATTTTTCCTCTGTTATTGTGAATCTCGGTGGTGAATAAATTGATGAGATCACTAGGTCTTTGCCTAAATCTTCAAGACACACTGATGTCGCTTGAAGATAGTTTTCACGGAGTTCTGGCATTACAAAATGTCTTAGTCGAGATTTAATGAGAATCGCTGAGCCCCCACATGCTCTGTTCCTCGGGTCTTTTGTATCATACAAAGTGTATCCGTGTATTACGAATAAACTTCTTGGGGTTAAATGAGTCTCAACAACAAGCATTAAATCTATTTGTTTGTTTCTGAGAAAGTATTCAAGCTCGTGTTTATGTTGGCGTATGCCGTTTGCGTTCCAAAAACATATTTTTAAGCTATTCATGGTTTGTTTAATACAGCCTGTAATAACATAGACTGCATTCTCATCATCTGTTGCATCATATTGTTTATAGAGCTAGTAAAATTATTTATTGTTTTAACTAGAGTGTCTAGAGTTGACTCAAGTTTACAAAAACTTTGTACTGGTGGCTCAAATTGGGGTTGCACAATATCTGGAGTATCTTGGGTTTTTGTATGGGGTTGGGTATTTGGGTTAGCATTTTGTGGGTTTGGTTGAGCATTTGTGTAAGGGTTCGATTTGGATCTCAAAACATTTGAATATGAGCGAGCATTATTATTGCCCTGATCGTTTTGCAATAAAATAGGGTATTGGGTTAGTGTGGTATGGGTTCGAGAGGCTTGTCCTCTATAAGGAACAGAGCGCAATACCGCAGTATATACTGGGCAACCCCTATAATTTGCAGTGTGATTCTCATTACAATTACTGCATCTTTTTACGGATGGGTCATTCCGCGATTTATCGCATTTGCTCGTTTGTTAGGGTTCTTCTACTTTAACTCTGTGATGGAGCAGAAATCTTAGACGATAGATTGGATGTGGTTTACCATTTTTTAATTTAACATGGCCGGGTTCAAACTCAACTCGGAATAAGGGTTGGGGAATATTTTCACGATTTCTGATATTTGAGACATTTTTTATCTTAAAGCATTCAATCTCTAAAGCCTTGTGTATTTCTGATGGGTCAACAGAGGAATCTAACCTTTTAATGACTACTTTAAGACCTCTACTACTCTTCAGCTGGTAGGTGTAAACATTTTTATTACGAGCTTCAAAGTTAGATACCAATTTACGGAAGTCATTTTCAGTGTTAACCTGGATTTTGGTTTCACATATTTTTCCCTTTTTGATCGGGGTTACGTAAAAAGAGTTTTCTCCAATAATTTTAGTTAGTAATTGAACAATTTCATTAGAATTCATCAAAACTAATATACTCTAAAATTAATAAAGAAAATTAACATTTTTCGAAATTTTGTTTAACAAAATTTAAAAAAAAAAATCAATCTAGAAGTATGCTATTTTTTTACCTTTTTTTTGGTACCGGAATAACAAGGGTTAACGATATTCCAAAAACTTTATATTTTTATCAGAGTATCTCTGGGCAAATGTAAATCAAAAAGTATTTCGGTTTTGATATATTCATTAAATTTTAATTTATAAATTTTTTTTCCAATTTTGGGCCAGGAGCCCAAACTTTGACCAATTTGAGCAGCATCGTAGGGTTAATCGATTTTGCTCAAATTTTTAGAATTTACTTTTTAGACATCGTTTCACGTTTTTAGGGGTTGGGAGCAGCATAAATCGACAAAGTGCCGTGTTGGTTACATATGTCAAAAACATATGGCACGTTTTTAATTGTTCTATAAGTGCACCAACGTGCTTACATTACGATACGGTCCGTTACGGACTGAAGCTTTACAGTCGAGTATGTAGTTGTATTTACCATTGGGTATGAGAATGAGGGTAGAGTAATATTTAAAACATTATTTTTGTTTATTTGATCAGAAGTAAAATAGGAGATAGTGTGGTAGACTGTGTAGTGGGGGGATGTGAGAGATGTAAATTAACATTTGAAGGAGACGCAATTTGCGCGGATATAATGAAAAGTACCGTTGCCTATAAAAGTCCGTTACTTTTTGATAAAACTACTTTTAAAAAAAACGTTATTTTTTTGAAAAAACCCTTTGCTTTTTGTTTTAAAAACCCGTTACTTTTTTTAAACCCGTTTTTTAAAGTACAATTACTTTAAAAAAACGCATTATATTTTTTAAAAACCGCTATTTTTTTTTTTTAAACAAAAGTTACTTTTTTAAACCCGTTATTGTTTTGAAAAATGTCGTTACTTATAAAATAGAAACAGTTACTATTTGAAAAAGCCGTTACTTTTATTAATTAAAAAAGTAGTGGTTACTTCTTTTAAAAATTCAGTTACTTTTAAGCCAAGTTACTTTTTGGCCCTCTCCGTTGTAATATTGGAAAATCCCTTGGAAATTTAAAGTTACCAGGTTCAGGGGTCTCGGCTGGGCGATGTTGAGTCAGTCACTCACACCACTCCTTTATAAATATAGATTATTTATAAACATTAATATGAAAAAAAAAGATACACGAACTATTTTAAACTTCTTTTGTAGACTAAGATTTTAACATGATAAGTGTTAAAAACCACTAAAATAAAGTTTTAACTGGAAAAAGTGTAAAAAATTAGAACGTAATTATAACAAAATTATATTTGTAGAAAATGTAGTAGAATGCTGGTTAAACGAATTACAGGACGTCAAGGCTCTTCGTTAAATCGAGATATTCGTTAAACAAAGATTTAAGTTCTTCGTTTGTCAATAAAAAACAAAACTATGCAATTATTATTTATATTTTTTAAATTTATATATTTTTTATTTTCGTTCGACTTTTTCGTTAAAGCGTTACTTCAGTATGAAAAGTTTGACATTCATTCATTTCACACATTCATTAATTTTTTTTTTAATTTTAAATACAAAAAAAAAAATTGAAAAAAGGACATTTCAAAAATTATATTTTTTTTTTGGAAAAAATCATTTTTTTTAAACTGTAAATTTATTTTTGAAGAAATTTATTTTTTGAAGTTGGTACTTTTTTAGAAAAATTAAATTTTTTGGGTACTTTTTTTGAAAGATTCTTTTTGTTTTTTTTTTTGTGGAAGATAATTTAGGTGGGAAAATAAATTTTTTTTTGGAAAAATTACTGTTTTTGGTGAAGGTATTGGTATGGAAAAAGTATTTTTAAGAAAAATTTATTTCTTTTCTTTTTTTTTTTTTAAATGGTACCTTTTTTTTGGAAAATGTGTTTTTTTTTTGGGAAGAAAAGCACTTTTTTGAAATTGGTACTTTTTTGCAAATTAAATTTTTTTTGTAGTTTTTTTGGAAAAGGTACTTCTTTCGGTACTTTTTTTTGGAAGAGACAGAAAGTACTTTTTAAAATTGCTACGTTTTTAGAAAAATTTAATTTTTTTGGTACTTTTTGTTTGGAAAAATGGAAATTTTTTTTAGAAAATTTGGAAAGAGTACATATTTGAAGTTGGTGCTTTTGTTAGAAAATTTTATTTTTTTTTTGTACTTTTTTTAGAAAAAAAAATACTTATTTTTGAAAAGATATTTTTTGGAAAAAGCACTTTTTTGACATTAGTACATTTTTAGATAAAATTATTTTTTTGTACTTTTTTACAATACTTTTTGGTACTTTTTTGAAATTGGTACTTTCTTATAAAAGTTAAATTTTTTTGTAATAAGTTTGTTATAATTTTTATTAAAAATAAAAATTATGTTTTTTTCGACCTTTAATTGTGCAATGAAAATGAAAATTATTCAAGTTGGAGGCAAAATAATCTCTAGAGGTTTTTGTTTTCAAATTTATTATTTGACCCTTTCAGGAATGTATTGATAGAGCTATTTCGGGAATTTTCTAGGTTCCCATCATCAGAACACGTTTTGAAAGCGGTAACAATCCCATGTCAAACATCAAACATTAATATGAACTAGTTTATTCACTACATGAGAACTAATATACATATTAGTTTGAAGTTAAAGATTATAACCATTGATCAAAAAATAAATTGAAAACTTGTTTGATGTGCAAGGTCCACCTATGGTGGATATTCAATACACGTTTTTTGTTTTTCTCTCCTTTTTATATTTTGTTTAGTTTGTAAACAAAACAGGGGAAGTGAACTAGGCGGTACTTTGCCTTTTATACAAGTTTGTTATAAGTTTTATTAAAAATAAAAATTATGTTTTTTTCGACCTTTAATTGTGCAATGTAAATGAAAATTATTCAAGTTCGAGGCCATACTCTATATTTCTTCATTAGGATATTGTCCTAACACATAATCTATAGAGTTTTTTGTTTTCAATTAAAGGGAGTAAAGTTCAACTGCAGCAATTGCTCTCCTTAATGGAGCAGAATCCTGGAATAGCTCATGGGAGGGCCAAATAGAGAGTATAAGTTTTCACCAACAGAGCAAACCATTTATGATTTGATTGGAATGAAAACTTCCGTTGAAGGTGTAGATGCAAATAATTACGGTCTAGGGTCACCAAGTAACGCGAATATAATTCTAGAAATACCGTCTGAGGCAGATATCTTAGATGTTTCAATGCAACACGCCTCTATGAACGAAACACCAGATACTTCGGTGAAGGCTAATGTATGTGTTACGCTAAAAACGATTCCGAAATCAAAAGAAGATTCTGCGAAATGTCCGTCTGATACGCTGTTGGCCGAACATGCTGTTGTAGTGTGTTTGACAAGTCTGCGTTACCATACCGTCTGTATGCAACTAGAGACCCACACTTTGTGGAATGTTGTTTGTCCACAACATACCAACCCTACTAGCGTGGGATTTTGCAATCTATGCAAAATCCCATACTATTATAATTTATGTTTAAGTAGTTTTAAGTATTTTTTGATAATAATAAAACAGTTGCTCATGAGAGCTCAATAAGAACCTTTGTCCAATTATTAATAATACCACATGGCGACCGTGACGAAAGCAAAATATATAAACTAACAGTTAAAAAAAATAAAAAGCGCATAAAGGGTTGGGTCCAACAGGACCTGACAATGATAAAAAAAAAAAAAAAATCATTTTGTGTCCTCTCGGGTTGAATTTGTGAATTTTTTTTTTAATTTTCTTCATATAAAACAAAAAAAAAACCCCGCAATCATGAACATTTACAATAATATCATTACTGGCTATAAAATGTTCGCTGATACTTACAAAATTAAATTGATCGATGATGTAACTTACGAGGTTTACTTCAAAGTTGTAAGCCGTTCCAGAGGTGACAGTAGAATTGAAGGCTTCAATCTTTTGTGGTCCAAGGTGTAGTGACGCGGAACTTACAGCCTATCCTACATTACTGTCATCCACCCCGACTAGTGGAAGACCCTGTTTTTAGCAGACGAGGCTCTGGCGACCGACCAATGGAGGTATAACCACAACAACTGTCCTCAGAGGGAAATATCTTAGGTCTCAACCCAGCATGAGGCAAGTTTGGAGGCCTACGAATGCGGCAGAAAAAGTTTTTTTTAAAAGATAGCAGCCCTATCACCGAAATAGGTATCGTTGGTTCAATCTATCATCGATATCCGAATATTAAACGATTCGAGTATTTACAAGGAACAGCAAAATAAAAAACAGAAACGAACGGAACCTTTTGATGACGAACAATAGCAATGTTAAAAGGATACGATTTGCACAATGGAATGTCAGAACGTTAAATCAGGCTGGAAAATTTGCCGAACTAACACGAAAATGTGAGCGTTTAAATATAAGTGTGTGTGGCCTTAGTGAAGTGAGGTGGAATGGGAGTGGAGAAGTACGTAACAGAAAAGGCGATGTGCTTATATATTCTGGCATGCCTTATCAAGATGACCCACATGTAAGAGGGGTTGGCATATTCTTTAACAACCGATCATATAAAGCATTGGTGGATTGGAAAGCAATATCTGAAAGAATCATCACAGCAACTTTAAGAACAAAATACAACAACCTCCTACGGAGGAGACAGAGACATCGGTTAAAGAAAATTTTTACAGCCAATTAAATAGCGTATTAATAAAAATACCTAATAAAGACATTGTTATACTTCTTGGCGACTTCAACGCACAACTAGGAGATGACAACAATGGGTATGATGATGTACTCGGCAAGCATGCATTAGGATGTCGTAATGAGAATGGAGAACTTTTGTTAGAGATCTGCTTGAACTACGACTTAAAGATAGGTGGATCAATGTTTCCTCATAAAAGGAACCACAAGATGACATGGAAATCACCAAGAGGAAACTTTGAAAGTGAAATAGATCATATTTGTGTGTCAAGAAAATGGTGCAATATTTTATGTGACGTTCAAAACAAACGAAGCGTGGAATCGGTAGCAATCCCTATCTTATAATCGCAGAAATTAAGCTCAAATTGTTTCCCAAATATAATACACAGCGATGTCAAACAAGCAGATTTGATGTAACTAAATTAAAAAATAATGCAATTAAACAAGAATTTACGAACAGTATAAGTAATATGGAGCTAAGCACTTATGAAACAACTGAAGAGTACTGGAGGAGTTTCAAGATCAAAATGCAAAATACTTGCGAAACAATACTAGGACGTAAGCGGAATCAACGCACAGAATGGATGACAATTAGCTCATGGAATCTCATAGGAGAACGAAAGGCAGTAAAATTGTAAAATGCTGAGTGAAAACAATGATGATCGAAAAGCAGATTATGACCATGAATACAAAATTCTAACCAAGGAAATTAAAAAGCAAATAAAAAGAGACAAGAAGACATATTACGAAAATCTGGGAAGAAATGCTCAAACAGCTGCGAGTAAGGGTGATTCTAAAGAACTCTACAAAATTATAAGAACTCTTAGCGGAAAAACCACAACGATTAGTCGAACGCCCGTGCAAGATGAACAAGGATGCTTTATAACTTCCAAAGATGACCAATTGAAAACATGGAAGCAACATTTTGAAAAAACGTTAAATATTATCCAAAACGAAGTCCCCGATTTTGAATTACCAAGAAGCCACCCCACAAATGTTTTTATTTCAACTGATTATCCATCGCCAGATGAAATAAAAAAACGCAATATCTTCTTTAAAAGATGGAAAAGCGCCAGGGAACGATGGCATTACGGCAGAGTGTTATAAGGCTTGTGCAGATGTTATCTCCGACAAACTTTACCCGCTCTTCCAGCGCATACGGAGGGAAGAGGTTATACCACAAGAATGGAAAGAATCTATTATTGTCAAGCTGTCAAAGAAAGAAGACAAAAAGAAATGCGATAACTGGAGAGGAATTTCACTGCTTCCAACTATTGCTCAAATCTTCAATAAAATTATACTAAATAGAATAGCAGAGCACTTGAACAGTATGATACGTAAAAACCAAGCAGGCTTTCGGGCAGGAAACTCATGCATCGATCATATATGCACTACAAGAATTATAATAGAGCAGTCCTCCGAATATAATGCACCGCTATTCTTAGCATTTATAGATTACGAAAAAGTGTTTGATGCGCTCAGTGGGAAATATATATGGCAAGCTCTCCTATCGAGGGGAATACCGGAAAAGATAATCAACATTTTAAAAAATACCTACCATGGAACTTCTTGCAGAGTTTTGCATGATGGAAGTTTAAGTGAACCTTTTTTCACCACAAGCGGCATTCGTCAGGGCTGCGCTTTATCTCCACTACTCTTTATCACAGTTCTGGATATGGTATTCGAAACCCTGGATATTAACCCTACTGGCATAAATTGGAGAATGTTTGATAAGTTAGGAGATCTGGAATACGCAGACGATGCAGTTCTAATAACAAATACGTACACAGACATGCAAGCAAAGATTGATAAATTATCAAATGAATCGCTAAGACTTGGGCTAAAAATAAACACTGGAAAAACTAAGACTATGAGGATCAATACAAATAATGAGACGTACTTCAAAATATATAACCAACAAATAGACGATGTTAAACGGTTCGAATATCTAGGCAGTGTTTTAACAACAGATGGCGGCGCGAAAGATGATGTAGTTAACCGAATAAAGAAATCTCAAGGCGCCTTTGCATCACTAAAAAATATATGGTTCTCAGAAACGATTGAACTTAAAACAAAAATTAACATATTTAATGCTTGCGTAAAATCAATTTTACTTTACGGATCTGAAACTTGGTTCATCACTAACAATTTAATAGCAAAGCTTCAAACCTTCGTAAACCGCTGTCTACGATCCATTCTAAAGATTTGGTTGCCACGTACTATTTCCAACGAAAGGTTATGGCTAATTACTGGACAACAACCCTTACATAAAGATATAACCAATAGAAAATATTGCCACATTGCTCGGCCACACTTTAAGAAAGAACGAAGACGATATTGCGCAATCAGCTCTACAATATAACCCACAAGGTCGTCGATCCAGAGGCAGACCAAGGACAACATGGCGCAGAACAATAGAATATGAGACCAACCAAACAATTAACCAGTTAAGATATATAGCTACTGACAGAAATGAATGGAAATCCTTTGTAAATAGACTAAGTTTATAATTTGATTAATCAAATAAAAACATGTCTTAATAATAATAAATAATCTTTCCGAAGAAGCTGATGAAGAAAGCCTATTCGGAAGCGATCATTTTCCGATCATTACCTCTTTTATATCTCAAAAGAACCAACCAAGTTTACAATACAAACCAAAATTTAAAACAGATACAGCAAATTGGACAAAGTTTAAAAAAATCTGCACAAAACTAAATTCTGAAAATACAGTATCACAAAATATAAACAAAGAAACATCTAACATACGAAAAATTATTATTCAGTCTGCTAATCTTGCAATACCGCAAACTTCCACAAACTCCTCACCGAAAAGAGTGCCATGGTGGAATAATAATCTAGAAAAACTAAAAAACAGAAAAACACAGCATGGAATTTATTTAAAAGAAATATTAACAACCAAAATCTCATTAACTTCAAAAAATTAAACGCATTATTTAAACGAGAAATAAAAATAGCAAAAACGAAATCTATAGATGAATTTACCTCTACCATCAATCCAACATCCTCAGTAGAAAGCATATGGAAAAATATAAATAGTTTCACTGGTTATAAGACCAGTCACCATATTCACAGCCTACACTTGGACAACAACTTATCCTCTTTTACTACAAACAAAAATGAAATTGCAAATATCCTTAGCGAATTTTGGTCCAAAAATGCATCTGATAATAACTTCCCAAACGAATTTCAATCACACAAAAACAACTCTAATCAAAACGTAGCTACATTCAATCCATCTCCTACAGCCAAAATAATTGAGAACAACATCCTCTACATTGAGTTATCATCGGTATTACACAGCTTAAAAGGAAAAACACCAGGCATCGATAGAATACCATATTCTATGTTAAAACAACTTCCAAAGGACATGAAAGAGAGGCTACTCCACCTATATAACAACATTTTCAATGACATAATTCCTCAACAATTTAAAACCAGTGCAATCATTCCAATACCAAAGCCAAATTCTGATAAAACAATTGCCAATTCTTATAGACCGATATCATTAAATTCCTGTCTATCAAAGGTCCTAGATAAAATCATAGCAAACAGGCCATGGTGGCTTGTGACGTCCAGCAAGCTTCTCGATAGTCGACAATTTGGATTTAAGAAAGGCAAATCAACAATTGATTCTCTACTGTACGTACATACATTATCAGATTGCTAACAGCCTTTCCTTAAAAAAACATATGACAATAATATCTTTAGACTTCGAGAAAGCCTTCGACAAAATCGGATCACATACAATAATCGACCAACTCCAGACCTGGAAGGTAGGCCCAAAAATTATCGGCTATGTAAAAAATTTCATGACAAATAGAAGAATACTTGTTCGAGTTGGAAAACAATACTCTAAATGCCAACCTCTTCAAAACGGAATACCCCAGGGATCACCTTTGTCAGTGATACTATTTCTCATAGCTTACAATAATCTTTGCGTTAAAATATCTTGTTATAAAGATATAGATTTCGCAGCTTACGCAGACGATTTTAATCTTTTAATAAGATCAGATCGTAAAAGAAACCCATTTATAAAAGTACAAGAAGTCTTTAATGACATTCAGGAATGGTGTAAATACTCTGGTGCTATTTTATCAAGTTCAAAATGTAAAAGCCTACACATGTGCAGGAAAAGAAACTGCAATAGCAGAATCTTGACCAATGGTAATAGCTGTAGACACCCTCAGGATCCTTGGTATTCACATAAACAAAAGATATAAATTGGACCACTCAAATAGAAAATCTATCTATGTCATTATCAAAACAATTAAATATTATTAAATGCTTATCAAGCCCCAGATTAAATTGCAACACAACAACATTAATATCAATTATAAGAGCACTAATATTGTCAAAAATTAATTATGCACTACCTTTTTATGGCTACTCATCAAAATCATCTTTAAGTAAAATTAAAACCAAAATAAATGCAGCTATCAGAACAGCTCTTGGAGCTTTCCGAACAACACCTATAACAAACATGCTGTACGAGGCTAATGTACAACCATTAGAATTACAACGCGATATATCTATTTCAAGGCTCTTAAAGTCATTACATAATAATCAAGATACGCCATTAAACTCAATCATAAAAAAATGTATAAAATCGAAAAATATTCCAAAAATACCATCAGTTTTAAACAGAATTATTAATACTAGTAAAAACCTAGAGCTTCCTCTGCAGAGGACAATAAGCAAACGAAGGCCAAAACCATCATGTCATTTTAATAAGGAGGCTATTAATACCACCCTACATAATTTTGTCAAATCTAATACAGATCCATCTATATTTAGAAAAATATTCCTAGAAATACAGGAAAAACTTAAAAAATATACTTTCATATATACGGACGCATCCAAAACTAACGAATTTGTAAGTTATAGTGTAACTTCGAATAACAAAGTTATCAAAACTTCTATTCTTCCAAACTACACCTCTATATTCTCTGCGGAGATTATAGCGATATTGGAAGCCACTAAATTTGTTGAAAACAAAAACGGTTTCTTTGCAATCTGCTCGGATTCACTCTCGTCATTGAAAGCAATTTCCAACATCTCCAACAACAACTTCTATGCTTCTATTATCAGAGATGTCCTAATCGAAAACCCAAAAAACATAATATTAATCTGGACACCAGGACACTGTGAAATAGAAGGAAACGAATTCGCCGACCAGATAGCCAAAGACGCAATACATACTCCACTATTTGCCACCAACAACTACAACAAAACCGACATCAACAAATTCATCAAGGATTATTACGCTAATAGAAACACAACTTTCAATCGAACTTCCGATTGGTATAAAAGAATAAATCAAAACAAACAAACAATCAACCACTTCCTAAAAAACAAAGTGGAAAATATCAATAGAAGGGACTGTATAAAATTCTTGAGAATGCGTCTGGGACACTCGAAACTCTCACATGGCCATCTTATCAACATTTTCCCGCAACCGGTGTGCAATTGTAACATCCAACACTCCAAAATCTTAAAACATGTATTTTCATCATGTCCAAACTTTTATAACCAGCGAATAAAAATCCTCAAAAATACTTCGAATCATTTCCCTTCTATCAAATCCAACCAAAGAAAACAGAATCCAAATCGTAGCCTTCCTTAAGGAAACAAATTTATACAACCAAATCTAATTAAAGTAAAAAAAAAAAAAAACTTATGTACTTATACTCTATATATTTTCTACAATTGTATCTACAAAATAAAATGTAATAGTTAACAATTTCTCGAGCCTAAGTCCTAGTAGCCATGGCCATTATATACATTAGTTTATAATTTGTAATTATTCTCTAATGCCTAAATAAATCAAATAAATAAATATTTAGTTAGATGTTTAACATTTTTTCACATTTTATTCTAATATAAAACAATCAAAAAATTACATTACAGGTCACTTTTTCCTATCAAAACAAGAATTTTACTTAAATTTTACCATAAATCAATATCATTTTACTGAAGTAAAACAAAAATTCATGAATAAAACTTTAAAAACGTGTCACCTCTTGCATCTGCTATTCACAAAATATCAATTTGAATTTAGGAAGTGTCAATTAAATTTCAGAATTTCCATTTGAAATTTAAAAAATATAATTTTAATTTCAGAAAATATCATTTGAAATTCAGAAAACATCATTTGCAAACAAATTTTCCCTTTATATAAAATTTTTTTAATCACATAAAATTTAAAATAACTCAAAATCATTATGTTCTTTCTTTGACCATACTTAACATGAAATAAAAAGTCAGTGATCTTGACAACAAAACACCTAATTTATGCAAGAAAAAACTAAATGTCTACGTATATATGTATGTTTGTATGTATATCCGCTAGCAAAGATAAAAACAAACATATTTAAAGCAAGTTAAATTAAATGTAACTCGATATATAAGTACCTCTATATTAAGTGTATGTAGTTTTCCATAAGGCTAAAAAAGTTGTATAAAAAATGCAAGTATAAGCATTTTAAGGTGCATGTTGGGGCCTATTGGGCCAGATCGCCTGGGCAGCGACAGGCGAGACTGTTTATATCTCCCTCTGGGGAGAGGTCGCGGAAACTCTTGTCTATGACGAGGGGTGAACTAAGGACCGTGACGGGTTACCTCACGGGACACTGTGGGCTTAGGTATCAATTGTACAAGATGGGACGATCCTCTACGGATACGTGCAGGTTTTGTGAATTAGAACCCGAGACCTCAGAGCATGTTCTCTGCAAATGTCCGAGGCTCTCCGACAGGAGGGTGCGTTATTTTGGTGGTCGAATAGTGACGCCATCGGACGTTTGGAACTGTTTACCTGGTAGGATAGTTGGCTTATAGGGTGTATTCGCTGGCAGCACAAAATACCAACTTCTGGTCGCGGTAAATACTAATAATAAGGTGCATGTATTTTTTTCCATAATGCTAAAAAAAAGTTTTATGACCTGTTCCACGATCTCGAACGAAAACCTAAGCGAACGCAAGCTAGTCACTCGAATTCAAATCAATTTGGGTTTCTCTATTTCGAAAGCTATCGTTCGCCTACACTTACGTGTGTCAATTTTTGTGTCTTACGTATTTACAAATCATAGTGGTGCCAGACCGGATATTTTAAACTTCTATTACAATTTCCTTTAAAAATACCAAAAATACTACTAAATTGTTTGAAGATAAATACAACACTACTTAACAGTGATCAGCTGTATATGACAAATAAATAAATAGAACAAATAAATAAAACAAAAAAAAATTAATAAATCAAAAGAAGAAAATCAAAAAGTACACCAGCGTTTTCAGCTATTCCATTGTAGATTTCATTAAGCTGAAATTTAAAGATTTTCAAAAACTACAAATATTCGTGTATTTTATTCTTACCTTTTGTTATCCATTCTTTTTTTTAAATATTTCTAATTTTTTATTATATCATTCATTCCAGCAAAGAACATTGAAAAATGAGGATTTTTTTTTTAGGTTCTCCGATTTTTTTTATATTTTGTACATGAATACTCTATAGTCCCACTTGCACATAGCCTTCACCAGATCTCAAAATTTGTAAAAACTCGCGATTTTATGCACGTTTTTAATTTTCATAAATTTGATAAAAGCGGTAAAAGTGCTTCACTTTGAAGTGCCATAACTTTTTAATTGTATATCGCATGTTATTAATTTAAACGATATTTGGAATATGCACTTGTCTACTTAATAACTGAAGGTTTTTAAACACAATTTTTGTTAAAAAAGTGCATACGAAATGCAAATGCAGTTTTCTAATGTATTTTTCAAAACTTTCTCCCCCTACGATTTTCAAAAAAAATATAGTTTACTAAAATATGGAATCTTACCTAAATATACAAATACCGTTATCGTACAATACAATACAAATATCGTTTAAATTAATAACATGCGATATACATGCGATGGCACTTCAAAGTGAAGTGCTTTTAGCATTTTTTTTGATTTTTATAAGAACTAAAAACGTGCATAAAATCACGAGTTTTTACAAATTTGGAGATCTGAAAAAGTAAATGTACAAATGGGACCATAGAGTATTCATGTACAAAAAAAAAAAACAAAATCAGAGGACCCGTTTTCAGATTTTTTGCGTTTTCTCATGGAATGAATGATATATTTTTTTGAAAATATTTTGTTACTCGAAATGAAAAAAGCAAGTGACTGGTTTTGACATTTACGTTCGCAGCGTTGACAACTCGTTCGAAATAGAGAAACCAAATTTTGTATGAAAACTGTTACGTTTTCATTCGACTTGTACTTCAAGTCATCGTTCGCATAGAAATTTAGTTAGAGAAACCCAAATCAATTTTCGTTCGCTTAGAAAGCGAAAGAAAGCTTTCTTTCGAAATCGAGAAACAGGCCATTAAAAAATGCAATGTATTTTTCCCATATGGATAAAATTTTTTTTATTTTTCGCCAAATTTATCTTTCTCTGGCGCTGAAGCCGCATATCTATACTACTATAATTGATTTTTACTAGAACAATTAGTGAATTTTACCAAAAAACTATTATTTAAACAATTTAAAAATTGCTATACACAAAAAGCGTCCACTTTTTAAAAAACCAAAGAAATATTTGTTTCATTAAAAAAATGTTAAACAACAAACTTATGACCTTAACGAACGAGCTGTTTCAATAAATGCAAATGAACTGGAATGTCCAACACTAAGTTAAATGTATTATCTATTCAACAAATAAAAAGGCAATAACTCCTTCAAAACTTATAGAATTTTCCCCATTATAAAATTTTTACTGCGTCGGTTAACTAATTATGACAAGTATTTTTTCATTTTCTTTTATTATTCTATCCTTTTTCGTTGTGAGTAAAGAATATCAAACATTATTAAGTATATTAAACGATTTACATTGTGCCTCGTGAGTGTTATAGTTAATGAAGTTTTTATTGTCGAATTTTTGAGTAAACGAACATACTTAATTAAACAAACGAATAAATAAATCTAAATCTTATTTTCAATTTAAAAGGTGGTTTAAACATTCGAACGAAAATACAAATTTAATTTTAGAGAAAGTATTCCAAGGTTCGTAAATCAAGTATGTTTTCTTAAATATTACAATATCTTTCACATGATTTTATTTTTGAAAAATATGGTTATTTGAAATAAACCGAAAACCAGTTCTTTAAAAAGGACGTTTTTTTTAATATTCTAATGTCCATGAATGGATACATATAAAGGGTGATTTTTTAAGAGCGTTCGGATTTGATTTAAAAAAAAAACACATAAAATTTAGAGAAATGTATGAAATCTTTTTTTGAGTCGATAGAACGATCTATACAATTTAATGTTTAAAAATGATTTCATGTAAATGTTGACCGCGGCTACGCCTCAAATGGTTCACACCAATTTTGGCATACTCTCTCCAACGTATCGGCCGGTATCTCACGAATAAATTCTTCTACATTGGCTTCCAGTGCGTCAACAGTTGCGGGCTTGTCCCTGAGCCTTAACATAGCTCCACAAAAATAGTCTAAAGGCTTTAAATCGCACGATCTAGTCTTTTTTTATAAAGAGAACCAACACTCAGGAAATTCTTCCTATTAATTAATGTGTTGCTTTCTTTGGAAATGGGATAGTGGAGAGATGAAAGGTGGTGAAAGATGAAGGGCTTCAAACATGGCAACACTGTAATTGCGCGTGTAGATAAGTCTTAGAACAGTTGTTGCTCTCCACCTGATGTAGAGTTGGCGAATTTATTAAAGCTTTTTGTTTCATAGCCCTGATTCATTATTTTACTTCGGTGGGGTTAAGTGCTATGGGAGCGCAGCGATACGTATAAGTGATAGAAAACTCATACATATTATTTTTCTAAATTGATGTTGTCGTCACCGGGAATCGAACCCGGGACCATCTGTGTAACAGTCCATTACACCACAACGTCCACAAAATAAGAAACGTTCAATTAAAAATATTAAAAATAATAAACAATATTATTCATTTTTTTCAAAACATATATTTAATCTACAATTTAGCTAAAAATTTACTTTAAAAACTAAAAATATTCAAATATCTTAATGTTTATGTGTTTATGTATACACTAAAAAATGCATAATATTTAAACAAAATATTTAAAAATTTATAATATACCAAATACAAACCACAATTTATCAAAAAAGAAAAATATTCAGTGTTTTCAACATTAATCACAAAAAAACTAACTTTAAAAGAAATTAAAAAAGTTTACAAACAAGTTTTAAGAAAATCTTATAATGAAAAAAATGCTATATTTGCTAAATTTGGGACATAATGTTCTTATTTTTAGTTATTTTCTCTCTGTACTTCACAGTTTTTATATATTTTTATTTAAATCTGACAAAAGTCAGAAAATGTTCATAGCTTAAAAATGTATCAATGCGAAGTAAATAAGATCTCATTTCGAATTTGATAATTTTTAATTATTTTCTGAGAAATTGAAAGGTATAAATAGATAATTATATTAAAAATATTTTAAATACTGAAATTTTATTTATTTAGAAGTTTAACATTTTTTCACATTTTATTCTAATATAAAATAATAGTCGGCCTGGTGTCCGGCCCTAAATGTGAAATATTTTGTTCACCGAAGACACCTCTTAATTGGGCCATTGTTTCGCTTGCTGTATGGCATGTGGCACCGTTTTGTTGAAACCACATGTCACCCAAGTCCAGCTCTTCCATTTTGGGCAAAAAAAAATTGTAATCATCGCACGGTAGCGCTCGCCATTCACAGTAGCGTTCCTGCCTTCGTCGTCTTTGAAAAAGTACGGTCCAATGACGCCACCGGCCCATAATCCACCAAACAGAGCGTTTTTCGGATGCATTGTCAGTTCTTGCAATGCTTATAGCTGCTCTTCACACTAGGTTAGGTTAGGTTGAGCTGGCCGGTCAAAGACCCCGCATAGACCATTAGGTCCCTAGCGTTACCAGATTAGAAACGATAACCCCCACGTTAGATCAGTCGTCAGTGATGGTAGCCAGAGTTCCCCACACCCTCTTAGCAAATGACAGAAGTCTCATGATTCCGATTTCTGAGATTTCTCCCAGATCTCGGAATAGGTGGTCCCCTAAACATTTCGCCCTGGAGCGTGCAAGAGCAGGACAGTGGCACATTCGGTGCTCCACCGTCTCTCTGTCCCCCGGTACCCCACAGAATCTACATTCGTCACTCTGCAGCCTTCCCGCTCTCTTGGCAAGAACTGCCGTCCAGCAGTGACCAGTTAACACCCCCATCAGAAGTCTACAGTCGCTCCTGGACAAGGACAGGCTCTTCACACTAAATACGGCAATTTTGCTTATTCACGCATCCATTCAACCAGATAAAAAAGTGATTCTTCATCTAACTTTTCCAGCGCTTATTCGCCAAAAGTTATCCGTTGTGCAAGGTCGTGTGGCTTAAATTCTTGCACCAGCTGCATTTTAAAATCCAAATCCTTCCGCAAAATTTTACACGTAGTGGAGTAACAGAGGCCCAAACGCTGCTAACGGCGCCGAATCGATAATTCATGGTAATAACCAAAACTGGCGGATACAGCTGCGATATTTTAATGTCCAATAATGTAAATTGGGTCAAAAGATTCTGTAAAGCAGCCTCAAAGGTCGCCCAAACTGACCATAAATTGGAAGAAGTGCACGATGCACGTTGATAATAAAATTGAATAATCTGCACGCGTTGTTCGTTTGTAAGTCGATTCATGGTTAAATTATAGACTAAACATAACATTTTTAACAGTAAAATGTTACACGAAAACAGCTAAGCTGCCAAAAACAGCGTTGCCAAAAAGAAAGTTGCTAAAAAATCACCCTTTATGTCGCTTTATAACCGCGCACTCAAAATCTTAGAATAAAATTTATCCAAAAATTTTAAATTTCTCACTTTAAATTTTCCAGATTAAAGCCAATGACAATGATTTTGGAAAGTATGCATCCTTAACATATGAAATCATTGGAGATGACATGAATTCCGTTTTTAGGATCGATAAGACCAGTGGATCCCTATTTACTAAAGTTTCTCTTGATAGAGAACAGAAATCTACATATGATATCATTGTAAAAGCTACCGACGGTGGTGGAAAGTTTGGATACTCTTTAGTTAAATTGAAAGTTAATGACGTAAACGATAATACACCAATATTTTTGCTCAACGATTATAAAATAAACGTGAAAGATGATACAAAGAAAAATTCGATAATTGGAAAGGTAAGTATTAACTTAATATGCATACCATATAAAATACTTAATCAATATACCAAAAGTCTTATAGTATTCGCTTAAATAAGGATATTAACCAAGGTTCGTAAATGCACGCACATGTGCGCACATTTTGCACTTGCACGTGTGCGAATTTGTCTTTTGAGTTTGCACATGTGCATTTGCGATTTTTTTTTTTAAATTTTGCACATGTGCTATGGTTTTGACGTTTTTTTTTTTATTTTGGAAATTTTTTAACTGACGATTTTTTTAATTATTGACGTATTTTAATTTTGGAGATTTTTTTCAATTTCCGCAATTTTTTTATTTTTGACGTTTTTTTTTTAATTTTGACTATTTTTATATTTGGCGATATTTTTTACAATTTTTGCGATGTTTTCTGAGGTAGGCAATTTTTTTTTTTGGGTTTTGTTTTCACCTTTATTTTTTTTCCATGAAGTGCATGCAAGTGCAACGCACCTGCACTTACACTCTCGCATGTGCATGTGTTGTAATTTTTTTTTTAATTTTGCACTTGTAGATGTGGGAATTTTATTCGCACATGCGTATCTTCATGTTCACACATTTGCAAGTGAAAAATTATAAGACATGCGCACATGTGCGAGTACAGCTTTGGCTTGCACATCAAATTTCGCACATGTGCGTACGATTTGCGGAAATTGCGAACCCTGATATTAATCCTCTGATACGCGACAACAAAACATAACGTACGCATATGATCGTAGTTTAAAATAATTATTGTTTTTTGTAACGACGTGAATTTCACTTATGGGGGAGTTGGGCTCAGTCACGCCAGGGTTCGTGAAATAAAATAACGTAACCACTTTATTTCATATTGTTTTACGGGAATTAAACACTAAATTGACCGACACCAATTTAACAACAACACCGTACACGACCACTTTTCCGACACGACTATCAAGGGGTTCCTATGACTGGCACCACGTATCCCAATATATCTATGCTGGTCTACCTTATACTGGCAGTACCACGCGTTGCTACCTTTTACTAGTACGAACCTTAACTGACTCTTTACTGGCGCCTGGCTGCAGCTTGACTCACTGAAACATACGTTAGGTCGTTACTTTTATACACAATTTTTTGACGATCACATACATACATATACATGCATACACACAATATCTATAACTTAGCCAACTCAGGGTTGTAAACTAAAATGTCATCAGTGACAACCAGGGGTGTTATTAGCACGTACACAAAAATACTATTTATTTTTTAAGGGACAACACATATTTAAAAATTATTAGTACAATTCATTTAATTTAAAGTAATTTGGTAAAAATAAAGAAGATTAAAAAAAGTCTACGGCACATGTACTCGAATGTTCCTCAATAAGTAAATTTGAGGAAAACAACGATGGGGGTGACTGAGATGATATCGATGATGATGTCGGTGATACGACTGGTGGTGATGATTGGGATGGTGTGGTTGTCGAGGATAAAACTTTTGATGATTTTGGTGATGATGTGTTGATGACGATAGAAATGTTGATATTGAGTTATCCGATGATGATTTAGATGATGGCGAAGATGTTTGATGGACTTGGTCCTCATCTACGTTATTATTATCTTCTCTGACCTGCGCCTCCACTGATTCTGACGTCTCTTGTACCTTCGTTTTCGCTTTGGTGACTCCTCACTTCATACAATATTTTCGGTGGTGATAATGGCCTGTCGTTGAGGTCTCTTTATAAAATATCTGTAACGAGTAACTCCCTCAATCATGAGCAAATTTCCGAAAACTGGTTTTTTAGATTTCGACGTTTCTATCTCAAGAAAGAGTCTTTTTGGCATGTTGCTCATTCCTCCTGTTGCAGGCTTCGGAGATGTGGCTTCTCGAGATGCTGAAGCTGTTGAGGTACCTGACGACAATACCAAGGCGGATGGCTGACAAGACGAGGTGGTGGCAGGCGATAATTCCACTGGGGATGGCAAAAATCGCGTGATGAGGCCGAAGTCTGTTGAGATTGTCTTGTGATGATATTGGTAACTGGATTAGGCGTAATGGCACTTGTGGGGATTTTAGTGGTGATGGATGTTGTGGTATCTTGTTCGTGTGTAGTTTGGATGTTGAATGTATCAATGTTGTTTGAAGTTGGTTTACATCTTGGCAATGTTGTAGGGGTGATGACTGTGTCGGTAGTGGCAACGGTATTTGGACAGGTTGGTATGGACGTAACTCGGTTTCTGTTTGCGGTAGATGCCATTGATGAAAAAGTATCAGTATTATTTGCATTGATTTCGGTAACGGATTAGAACTATGCACCGGTAATTCCATTGAGGATGTCGCGAACGGCTTCGAGGTTGAGTTGGAGGTTCGTCTAAGAGTATGTTCCGTCTACCACGGCAGGTTTTTTATGTTTAACTTTATATTTTTTGAATGATTGACAGTTACGCTCATAACGACTCACATCGCGCAATAATCCCGGCCAGTAGTAACGGTTGCAGATACGAGTAATAATTTTTTTTGAAGAACCCGATCCCTCAAATTTAATTCTACACACAATTTCCTTGGAAAACAGTCTTCCTCGGGAAATGACGATAAAGTTTTTTATTAATTACCGTAAAATCGGAAAACTTTTCGGGATTATTGGTGACATCTCTGATTTTTGCTTCCAGCCAATAACATTCATGAGATGGATTTTCAAGCAGAACACGTAGAAAAATTTGAAGGGTCTGTCGGGATAACGCATCAGCTACCACATTATGAGTTCCCTTTATCATTTTGACCTCACGCCATCGTTTCAGTAACAATACACGTAACAATATACGCATTCCTCGTGACGGGTTGGAAGATTATGTTCATTTCTATTGTTGATCAGTGGGGTAAAGTTCGTAAAGTTCAACCGGACCTTGCAAGCTACTGTTAGTTGGGATGCTTTCTAGATCGTCCGCCAAGGCAAGGAGGTCGTTTAATTGTTGAAGTCCCGTTGAAGGACGTACCACAAGTATTTCTTTCCAGTTTTTGTGTTTCTGTCATTTTTGAGTGTCTCATTAAGTTTTGTAAGGCCAACACATAGTCTTTAATATATTCTCGTGGGCATTGACATCTTCTTCGAATGTCGTCTTCCAAATTTTGGAAGTATCGAGCTGGTAGAAAGAATTTACAGAAATCTACTTTGAGCAATTTCCATTGACTCCAATTGATACTATTATTTCTAAACCAGATTAAGCCTTAATCTTTTAAGAACTCCGGCATAATACAGGGTAGATTGTTTCGATTAACCTTCTACATCTCCGCCATTTCTTCAATTCGAGGGAGAAGTGTAATCGCGTTGGATGTGTTTGCATATCGCTCTAGTAAAGACTCAAATTTAAAGTGTTTCTAACATCAATATTATTTAATTATATAAAAACTCAAATTTTTAATGACAATTTTGTGTGTTCTAAAAAATCAGTGCGGAATTGACAGTTTTCTCATTATGTTTAATATTAAATTATAAAATTTTCTTTAAACACAACAAAACAACAACAAAAATAATACAATACTTTTTATTTACCATAATATACAACAGTGTAAACATCTGTTTTTATATCTACATCAATGCACTTTTTTACAACACTAGTGGTTTATGAATGAACTAACTCGGTGTGGATTAGCCAAGTCTCATCAACAGCGCCATCTATTGGCAAATTATGGGAACACCGCCCAATAAACAAAATAATGATCAATTCACACCAAGAATAGACACCGATCGTAATAGTTTATCAACTTTTAGAGCCAATAAACTAAAAGAGCTAGAAAAAGCCAATCTGTTTCTTAGAGAAAAATATGAAAAATTTATAAATACTGAAGAAAATCCACAAACAAATAATGATGTCAGCATAAAGAGCCCAGCAGAAACAGCTCATGAATATTGTACCGATGATGAAGAACTAACTCGGAAAACATGGTGGATACTTCAAAAAAACCGACGAAAGAACAAAAAAGAAAGGCAGAATCTTCACCTGGAAAAGAAAATCTTGTCGAAAACACAGGTGTTTTAAATTATAATCCACCTCCAATAATTATATCAGGTATAACTGATTACAACAAGCTAAATTCTGATATAAAAGAATTAGCTAAACAAACTTTTACGATTAGACTGGTAAGAAATGGTACTTATAAAATTAATACAAAAGATAGCACCGATTATAGGGCCATTACTGTAAATTTAAATAAAGAAAATTTGTCATGGTTTACTTTTGAAGACAAACAAACACGCCCAATCAGGGTACTAGTAAAAAACCTTCATCACTTATGTGATCCAAAACTAATTGTGGAAGATTTAATAAATCAAGGTTTTAAATCAAGCAACGCCCTACCTAAACTTAAATGGCAATCAAAAGAGCCTTTAGATATGTTCTATTTGTTTCTTGATTCTTCAGAAAATATAAATAAAATAAAAGGTATAAAAACAATTCTTGATTCAATAGTGAAAATAGAGCCAATTGCAAATTCAAAAAAGATTCCGCAATGTAAAAACTGTCAAGGTTACGAGCACACAAAAAACTATTGCTCTAAACCAGCTAGATGTTATAAATGTGCAGACAAGCACAATACAACTTAATGCGAAAAACCTGCAAATCAACCCCTAAATATGTAAACTGCGGAGAGAATCATCCAGCCAGCTATAAAGGGTGTATAGTTGCAAAAGAGTAACAGAAAATAAAAAATTCATCTAATCGTCAAAAACGAGAACAAATTAAAAAACAAGCCATAAATACTCAACAACTACACCATAACCAACAAGAACAGTAATATCTAAGCGATCAACAACAGTTTATTCAAAAACAACATCATGGTAGTGATATTCACCTGTATCAAAACCAACCATATCATACTAATGATCAGCAGCATCGACAAATACAACAACAACATCAACCGATTGAGAAACAACCCAAAAAAATAACTCAAAACAACCTAAACGAACCCTTCTATGCAGATATTTTGAAACCCAACAACTTAAACAACAACAATAACTGTAATGAAAACCAAACAACACTGCAGAAAATATTAGAAATGTTAAAAAACAGGAAAATTTCAACAAATCTCCAGAGCGACGTCTAGATCTCCTAGAACAAAGTACTTTCTCCAAAAATAACTATGGCTAATTCACTCAAAATTATGTTATGGAATGTAGATGGGTTACGAAATCACATTGTTAACTTACAAGTAATCCTAGATAAGAAAAATATAGACATTTGCCTAATTTCCGAAACACACTTTACTAAAGAATCAAATATCACCCTGAAAAATTACCAGATTTATCACACCATTCATCCAAGTAACTGCGCGAGGTGCGGTACACAGTGGGATAAATCACAAAATTTGTGGAAATAATTCGGCCATTTGTTAACTTGTGGTCCGCTTGCAATGAAATTTGGAACATGCATAAAAGACATAAAATGGAGTTTAAGTTTTGATCTTGAACCCTCCAGACCCTTTTGGGCGGCAAAATGGCTGCCCAAAGTTGGGTACTTTTTTCATAAAAAATTTTGAGTGTTTGCATTTTATTGTTTCTCATCCGATTTTCAAAAAATTAACATATTAGTAATCTTCTTGTAAAGATGAACATGCTTACATGTGTGGGTTACCTCCAATAGTTTCCGAGATATTCCGACTTGAAAATGTGAAATTCCAAATTTTGTCCGACTCAGGTCCAAAGTTTTTCGAATATCGGGAGAAAATTGGGACCAATTTTCGTTTTAAAATAACGGTTATTTAGTAAATAAAATTCTTGATTGAATAAAAAAAAAATTAGTTCAATATCTTGTTTCAGTCAAAAATTACATCAGTTTAAAGTAGAAATTAAAAAAAAAGTAAATTTTGGCGATATTTTCCCCAAAAAGCACCAAAATTCTTTTCGCTTCAGACAAATATTTTTCTTCTGAACATATAAAGTATGTATACTTTTCTGGAAGGTCTTTTTATATAAATGCGAGTTGTGGTAAAAGAAATTTTGATTTGTAAATACTTTTCCCCCCATCCGCTTCCAAAGTTGCCATATTTTTGAAGTAAATATCAAGTTTAACTCACAGTTAAAATTTGTGCCCGCCTCCAATTGGGTTGTGGAAAACGGTTTTAGATACTCCAACAGATACCTAATGTAGTGTGTAAGTCATTTCCAATCCCCGCTTTAAATGACGACATGGCAGCAAAAAACGAAAAAAAATCCCATTTTTGGATTTTTTTTTTTTATTTGTAGGAATTGTGGGATTGTTTTCAGAAAATCATAATTTCTGAAATTTGTTTCGATTAGTTGACCTTAAAGTCTAGTTAAATCCAAAAAATCATTGGATTATGTCTATTAATAAATATTTTATTGAATAGTGAAAATTTTCATTTAAGCAAAAACTGAAATTTTTACCTTCATATTTGGATTACCCAAGTTTTTGTTTTACCAAGATGGCTAAATTCAACCTTTTTTAAAAAAATCGCAATCTACAGGTAATTTTCTTTTCAACGATACCAAACACTGGTATGTTATGTTCATAACTCCTAAACAGAAAATCTTCAAAAGTTAGCCCTTATCATATATTTCTTCTAATGTGTTCTCGTATTCACATCTTATATAATTTGGTCAGGTAAAAAGGGTTTTATGATGTTCTTCATTAATGATATTAAAGGTTTTGTGGGCCCACCCAAAGATACGTGTTTTATGATTGCTATTTTAAATATACCCTTTCTGTTTATATTTTATGGGCCTTAGTATTTGAAGACCCAGTTACCTGGGTTATGATAGCTAATATTGGTACCTAATATTTGTATATAAATATGAATAGGTTTAGTTTTAAGTTCATAAAAAACTCGTCAATCATGGTAATAACAGTAAATCATGAAGCATTGTGCTTAACTTTGTGGGACAACTCAAAACTACAGAGATTTGAAAAGGTTAAGCGTTGTAGTTGCATCAATTGAATCTTCACATCACACTAAATTAGACACTGCAGAAATATCAAAAATTGACAATTTTATTAAATTATTTGATAAAAAAATGCAGTCCGTTTCCGGCTCTATTCTGAAATTTAAAACAAAATATTATAAATGGATGAATGATAGCCTGGAGATAAATTTTTCTGCTGTTGGTGCACCCTGTAAGCCTTATAATTATTTGTGTGCAAAATCTAAAAAAAAGAACATCGATTACTCTTTCTACGCATTCAAATACAGAAGTTTCTGACACGTTTAAGGAAATGTTAAAAAAAGGAAATCGCCCTAAAGAGGCGTTGCAAATCGCAGATGTTCTTCCAACTGCATCACCAAAACGGCTTAAAATGATTGTTAAAAGCATCCCCACCCCTTCATCGGATACAGATTTTACAGAAGAAGAAGCCATTGCTCTTATGTTGGAATTAGGGCTAAGCAAAAATAAATATCTTATTTTGAGAAAGGCTTTGATTGATAAAGGACACAAAATTCTGCCCTCATATAACGCAATAAAGGATAAGAAGGATAGTATCTTCCCAAAACCTATTGCTGTTAATGAACATGAAGCTTGCATTGAATTGTCTACTCTGCTCGAAAACACAACATCTAGGATTGTTTCTGACTTTTCTAGAGATCAGCTGGAAAGAGTCAATAATTGCGATGTTGTACTAATGTGCACGTGGGGATTTGATGGCTTATCACCCCTTCCTGAATACAAACATGCTTCCGAAGGCCAGAACAAATCAGAATATAAGAGCGTATTCATGTCATCGTTAGTTCCATTAAGAATTCTTTCATATTCTACTACTGAGCCTTCAACAAGTAATGCTTTCGATGATGTATGGATCAATTCAGCACCTGGATCCAAAGCTTTTTGCAGACCCATTGGTTTCGAGTATATAAAAGAGTCAAACTCTACTACTAATAATTTGGTGGATTATATAGAAGGAGAAAAATGCACTTTGGAGCCAATTTGTATTGAGATTGGTGATTACAAGTTTAATATATCTTTTGATTTGAGCCTTACAATGATCGATGGAAAGGTTTGCAATGCCATAACAGACACGCTCTCAACTTGGGAATGCAATGAAAAGAAATCACAGTTTTCAAATGTTTCCAAAGAAAGGACTATTAATAAAAAAGTATTGGGTTTTGGCATATCCCCCTTACATGCCCGCATTCGGTTCATGGAACACTTCTTACACATAGCATATGATTTAAAGTATAAAAGCATAGCAGGAAATGAAACAAAATCAGTAAGAAACAACGAAGAAATGTCAAAAATGAGGGCAGATGAAAAAAGGAGGACACAAGAAGACTTAAACATAGATAAACCACTTGCTAGTTGCGGAAGTACAAATGATGGCAATACAGCAAGAAGGTTTTTTAGATATTTTGAAATTACTTCAATAATAACAGGAATTGACAAGGAGTTGCTTCGAAAGATCAACATCATGTTAATGGCAATTAATAGTAAACATAAACTAAATTCCTCAAAATTTGGAGTATATACCGACGAAATAACAAAACTTCTATTATCATTATATCTCTGGAAAGAAATGACACCAACAGTTCATAAGGTATTGTGCCATGGAAAAATCATCATGGAATCAAACATTCTTCCTCTAGGTGAACTAACAGAAGAAGCTCAGTAAGCAAGGAATCGAGATTTCAAACATGCCCAATTGTTCAGTTCCAGAAAATGTTCAAGGCAATCACAGAACGAAGATATTTTCAATAACCTATTACTGTCTTCCGATCCCGTCCTGTCGTCAATGAGAAAACGATGGATTTCTTATAACACATTGGCATCTGTAAATAATGAAGAATTAAAAGATTTGCTTTATCTGTTAGATATAAATAATGATGTGTCCGATTATTTTGTATTAAATAAAGAAACAACCTAATTTGAGTGTCTTTTTTTTTTCATTAATGAAGAACATCATAAAACCCTTTTTACCTGACCCAATTATTTCAGATGTGAATACGAGGACACATTAGAAGAAATATATGAATAAGGGCTAACATTTGAAGATTTTCTGTTTCCACTACCCAATTGGAGACTGTGAGTTAAAATTGATATTTACCTCAAAAATATGGCAACTTTGGAAGCGGATGGGGGAAAAGTATTTACTAATCAAAATTTTTTTTACCACAACTCGCATTTATATAAAAAGACTTTCCAGAAAAGTATACATACTTTATATGTTCAGAAGAAAAATATTTGTCTGGAGCGATAAGAAATTTGGTGCTTTTTGGGGAAAATATCGCCAAAATTTACTTTTTTTTTTAATTTTCTACTTAAATTAATGTAATTTTTGACTGAAACAAGATATTGAACTTATTTTTTTATTCAATCAAGAATTTTATTGGCTAAATAACCGTTATTTTAAAACGAAAATTGGTCCCAATTTTCTCCCGATATTCGAAAAACTTTGGACTTGAGTCGGACAAAATATGGAATTTCACATTTTCAAATCGGAATATCTCGGAAACTATTGGAGGTAACCCACATGTAAGCATCTTTTTTGTTCATCTTTACAAGAAGATTACTAATATGTTAATTTTTTGAAAATCGGATGAGAAACTAAAAAATGGCAAACACTCAAAATTTTTTATGAAAAAAGTACCCAAGCCATTTTGCCGCCCCAAAGTTTCTGGAAGGTTCAAAATCAAAACTTAAACTCCATTTTATGTCTTATATGCATGTTCCAAATTTCATTGCAATCGGACCACAAGTTAACAAATGGCCGAATTATTTCCACAAATTTTGTGATTTATCCCTCTGTGCGGTAGTGCGGTAATAGTTAAAAAATGTATACTACATTACGAAGATGATAAACTCCAATGCGAAGAGTTTCAGGCTACGAGCATAACTTTATTTACAAAAATACATCAAAAATTAACATTTACGTCTGTATATAGTCTACCTAAACACAAGATATCTAAGGAGCAATATAAAAACCTCATATACAAACACAAAAACAAGTCATCATGGGAGTCCGACTTTAACTCAAAGCACGTACAAGGGGGTCACCGCTTATAATATATAAAGGTCGTGAACTCTATCAAGCAATACAAGAAACAGGATGCGAATATTTATCTACTTCTAAACCGACATATTGGCCAACGGATAGAACGAAAATTCCCGACCTTATAGATTTTTTTGAAACCCGAAAAGTCTCTAAAAACTTTGTGGTGATTGAAGAGGGTTTTGACCTTTGCTCAGACCATTCACCAATTTACCTCACACTACATGACACAATTTGCAAAACACAACAAAATGCTCACCTATACAACAAGTTTACAGATTGGAACTACTCCCGGTTTTTTACTAGAAAATGAAATTGACTCGACCAGGACGTCTTCTTCTTCTTTATTTGCCTATCCGTTATTCGGATGTTAGCGATCATACACATACAATTTTATACAAATTTTAAATAACATTTAGTTCTCTATTTCTGGCAGCATTAAGGAGGTTTCGTTCATCTTGATAGCCTGTCCACTCCTGGATATTTTTCAGCCAAGAAAGTTCTCTTCTGCCTCTTGCTCGTCTTCCTTCAATTTTTCCTTGGAGGATTTTTTGAATAAATTTATATTTATTATTTCTCATTACGTGCCCCAAATACGCTATTTTTCTATTTTTGACAGTTCGTATCAGTTGTCGGCCAAGGTTCATTCTCCTTAAAACTTCCTCATTTGTAACGCGGTCAGTATCTTCAATACTGCTTCTAATCGTTCCTCATCTGTCGATTTGATTGTCCATACTTCAGTCGCATATAATAAAACGGACCACACATAGCATTTGATGAATCTAGACTTTGTTGTGAGACTAATATCATGACTTGTAAGCACCTTACTGTATTTGTAATAAGCGTCTCTCGCCATCTCTATACGACATCTTATTTCTTTTGATGCATCCCATTGGTCATTCAACAAAACTCCAAGATATTTAAAAGTCTTTACTCGTTCTATTTCTAAGTTTCCTATTGTAAGCGTTGTATTGTCGTGAGAGTTTTTCCTGCTGATAACCATGTATTTTGTTTTCTTAATGTTGTTTTTTAGACCATATGATTCACTTATTCTTGCGAGTTTGTTTATGAGCTTCTGTAGACCAGATATGCTGCTTCCGTTTATTTTTATTCCTATTCGTTCTCCTTCAACTGTTTCTTTGAATATTTTCTCCGAATAAATGTTAAATAACAAGGGCGATAGTATACACCCCTGTCTGACTCCTTTCGATATTGCAATTTCATCACTAAATTCGCCATTTACGTCAATTCGAGCTAGCTGGTTCCAGTATAGATTTTTAATACATCTTATTTCCTTTTCGTCTATTCCAATGGATGTTAAAATGTCCATCAGTTTGTCATGTTTAACTGTATCAAAGGCTTTCTCATAGTCTATAAAGCAGAGGAAAATATCTTTTCGGACGTCTCGACAGTTTTGAATGAGTATCTGAACACTAACAAGTGCTTCTCTAGTACCCATTCCTTCTTTGAAACCAAATTGTGATTCTCCCATTGCGGCTTCACATTTTGAATATATTCTCTTGTGTATTATTCTAAGAAATATTTTAAGAGCATGACACATTATGCTGATCAGCCGATAATCATTGCATTTCTTTGCATTATTTTTCTTCGGTATAGTAATGAAAGTTGATTTAAGCCATTCGGTTGGTTAGAGGCCTGTATCATAAATGTGATTAAAAAGCTTTACAAGCAGTATCGTATTCTCAACGTCTATTAGCTTCAGAACTTCGGAGGGAATTTCATCTGGCCCGGTTGCCTTTTTATCCTTTAGTGAGTTGATTGCGTGTTCCACTTCACATCAAGTGGTTGGTGTTCCAGTCATTGGCAGCTCTATATTACAGTCATAAGTCGACCTTTCTTCGTCAGTAAATAATTCGGCTACATAGTCTCTCCAAATACGTTTTTTTTTGTCATCTCGAACACAGCTTCGTTATTATCATCGTACATAACTGCTGGAGACGTCCTTCTATATACTCCGGCAGCTTCTTTCAGTTTTTTATGGAGATTAAAGTCGTCGTGAAGGTTTTGTAGTTGTTCAATTTCTTGGCATTGACGATTAAGTAATGCGTTTTTTGGAGCTCGGGTTGCAGCTCGGATCTCTTTGTTTATTTCCCAGTACATTTCATAATTTACGTTACTGTGCTTGCTTCGTTCTATTCGAAGTTTTCGAATGGTGCGGATATTTGATACCAGGAGGTTATGATCAGATGGCACGTCTGCTCCCGGATATGTTGAGCATTTTGTGACACAGGAACAATGTCGTCTGTTTATTAATATATAGTCAATTTGGTTTCTCACAACTCTACCTCTACTGTCCTGTGGTGATATTCATGTGTATAGCCTTCTTGGGTGCAGGCTAAATAGGGTATTTGTAACTTTCATTTTATGCTCTTGACAGAATTGTATGAGCCTGTCTCCTCTCTCATTTCGTTCGCCTAGCCCATATCTCCCAGTGACTCCCATTACTTCGTCCTGTCCAACTTTTGCGTTAAAATCGCCCTGTATAATTGTTATCTCTTGTGGTTTCGTCATTTTTAAAAGCTTCCCGATTTCGCCGTAGAATTCTTCGATTTCGTCAGTACTTCCATCACATGTTGGGGTATAGACTTGAATTATATTTACATTAACCGGCTTTCCTATTATCTTTATTAGCATCATTCTATCTGACATTGGGACGTATACAGCGACACAGTCTGCAATGTGGCTTTTGACAATAATTCCTACACCTTTTCTGTGGTTGCCATCCTGATTTCCAGAGTGGTATACTTTAGTGTTTTGGGATCTAAATTCTCCACATTCTTTCCACCACGTTTCACTGACACCCAGTATGTCAATGTTTAGCCTATTCATTTTACTTATAGTGTTATGTAGCTTTCCAGGTTCGTAAAGACTTCTTACATTCCACGTTCCGATTTTTAGTTTTTGTTTTGTTTTACATCCGGGGATTCTTAGCACCCTCGTTTGGCCGGAGACTGAGGGCAGTGTGTTATGTGTTGTATTGTTCATACTGTATGATTTACAAGGGATATTACTTCGGTGGTTTCCCGTTGCCTTCCGAAGGGTTTACAGTTTCCATCTGCTTATTCAGCCGCTCCTCTGGAGTACAGACGCTGTTTGCTGCCGCTCAATGTGAGTCAAACGCAGCTGTGGGTTGGTTGGTTCATCCGCCTTAGTAGAGACATCTCGATCAATTCCTCGCCGTTGACCTTCCGTTCGTTGCTCACACTCGCTAGTATTTTAACAGATGTTATAATACCATTGCCCGGTGTCCACCTGCCCAAAAGGGTCGGAGGTCGTGAGTCTTCTTAGTTGGTTACAAAGAACAAGGATTGGTTCTGGACTTTACCAAGTTAAAGCCAATCAGTTCCGTTACCTTGGTTGCCCAACTCTGAACACGTCTTAACTTTTACCAAATAAGTTCAACAGGCAGCATGGCAAAAGACCACCCATATTAAAACCTAAGGTTCAACAGCAGGACTACTCTCCCAAAATATGGGAAATGGTTTTAGAAAAAAGAAAACTACGGAAAAAGTGGCACCAAACTCGTAACCCATCATTGAAATCTAAACTAAATAAACCGTGTAAAAATACAAAAAATGATAAAACTAAAACACTGCTTGAAAATCTGTCTTATGATAAAAACACAAACTACTCATTATGGAAATATATTCAAAATCCACCACTAAAACTTTGTAATGGCGAATTGGCAAGAAGTAATGAAGGAAAAGCGACAGCATTCTCAAATCATCTTGTTAGTATTTTTCAACCAAACAGCAGCGATCATAACTCCACATTTAAAAACATCACACAAGCAAATTAAGTTATTACGCCAACAACACCAAATGAATAAAAAACTGTAATTCAATCGTTAAAAGCTAAAAAGTCCCCAGGATTTGATTTGCTTACAGCCATAGAGAAACTATGTATTATAATAAGTACATCACTCCGAATTAGCTATTTTCCAATTTATTGGAAAACTGCAGAAGTCACAATGATACACAAACCATGTAAACCTCCCAATGAAACCACGTCATACCGGCCAATTTCACTGCTACCACTGTTGTCAAAACTTTTTGAGAAAATAATTCTTAAAAGAATCCAACATGTAGGGTTAATTCGTAAGAAAAAAGTCATTTTTTTGTGAATTTTTTGTGACGACACAGTTAAAATATCTTCATAAAAACTAATAGGACATTAAAGCATGACATTTGAAGAATGTTGTATAAAATTTTCAACAAGAAATATTAAAAAACACGGCAATGGCAGCAATTATTCGGACGGGTCTCAAAAAAAAAGTAGAATTGCGGTGCCCCTTATAACTTGGTGCTGGGTCATTTGAAATCAAAAAAATCAAAGTTCATTCGTTAGATAATAGTTTTCCCTTCGTAACGCTGGGAGGGTTTTTCGAAATTTTAATTTTTCACTTTTTTGGAACACTTTATAGGGGAAAACGCTATTTTTAGTGAAAAAAATCGGCTAATTTGTTATTGTAAAATAAAAATTATTAACAAATTTGAAAAAACTCTCCAGTGTTACCTCGTAAATTATGTACAGAAATAGTGTTCAAAATTTTAAAAGGATCGGTGCAGTAGTTTTAAAGTTATGAGGGGCACGGACTTTGAAAACGTGAGTTGTGGGAAAAACGCTTTAAAGAGTTGAACACTAAAAAAATCTGGTATTAAACTATTATAAGCAAATTTAATCAGCGTACCTCACACTGAATCATCAATGCCAAGTCCATAAATGATGTTGCAATCATCCATGATGTCTAAAGCACCTTTTTTCTCCTGTCTAGGGCGAATCCTGCCTTCTTTAGTTTGTCTCTCAGCTTCCTGCTCTGCTTTGCTTATACGTATGGAGTCAGTTGATCGCGCCCAGTCATGAAAATTATTGATTCCCATGTCTTGCATGAAGGTTAGTAAAGCAAAAGAACCTTCATTGAAAAATCTGTCTGCAACGTAAGCTGCAATTTCAACGATGACAGAGGAATAGGAACGCACGTGTACATCTGCTCGATAGAATATTTACTGCTACACTAAATTTTATACTCTACACTGACATACTTGATATAAAAATACTCGTAACTTCGTCAATTTTGCTCCAATCGACTTGAAATTTTAACACAATATTCTTATTAAAAAATTCAAAAAAAAAAATTTAAATACCCTTAAACAAATAACAACATGGACAATAAAGTGGAGAATAAAATAGAACAACACCAAATTGATACACGTAGACTTTTCAAACAAGAAATTTGGTCATCACAAACTTAACATGTTAAATGTTGAAGTTCTAAATGCAAACTCTGTAAAATATCTTGGCATGAACCTCGACGCTAAACTAAAATGGAAGGAACACATAAAAAAAACACACTCAACTTGAGGTAAAATAGAGAGAATTAAGCCACCTCCTTGATTTTAAATCTGACTTATCTTTGCACAATAAGCTGATCATTTACAAAGAAGTACTAGCTCCCATCTGGACTTACGGCATCCAGCTGTGGGGCTGTGCCCAGAAATCCAATATAAGCATTATACAACGTTTCCAAAATAAAGTTTTACGAAAAATGGTGAACGCTTAGTGGTACGTAAGGAACACTGACCTTCGCAGTGATTTAGGAGTTAATAGTGTCCTAACCACTATTAAAAAATATGCAGTCAATCATCATACAAAACTACAACGCCACACCAATGAGGAAGCATCTCGTCTTTTCTTTAATCCATGTAACGAACGAAAATTGGTTCGTACAAAACCCATTGATCTGCTTGGTTCGTACAAAACCCATTGATCTGCTTGGGGAAAGTTTGCCTTAGATCATCCTTACGAAGTCACATATCTTAACAATAGAAAAACACTACTAGATAGTTCAGCATTGAGCTAGTTGTAATCGAATCTGAGTCACGATCTGCTGTATCGAAGTAGACCGCTCTACCATATGCACCAAAGTTACTTAGGCAGTACAACAAACTTAAAACGAACATAAATGAAAAATATTGATATAATTTTATGAAAACAAGAAAAATATTCTACACAAATATATAATAAAAATGATAAAATAATGAATGGTATTGGAGAGGTAGTTAACGACAGGTAAGGAAAAGCAATGAAACGAGTGTGCCTTGGAATGTAATATCTTTTAATGTGTCCCGTATTTTTTTTAAAGATCTGGAGAAAGAGGTCGGGGATCCGAAACAAAAGACTTAAAAATTAAAATAGATTTTTGAAGACAAAATCTAAGTTTTTGACCTAACTTTTCTGAATATTGCACACGTTTCAATGCACACCTAGAAAGTATATCTTGAAACAAATATGAAAAATTCATATTACGGTAGGTCAGATCTTAAAAGATTACACAGAATCGACAAACTAATTTTTAGCAGTGAAATACATCTTAGCATTTTCTTATCAACATAACAATAAAAAATATAAAACTTAAGGTTTTTGTATTTTTAAATAATTTTTACAGAAAGTTCTATCGCAAAGGCAAAAAATAGATTTTACCAAATAATTAATTGTCATCTCTGGATAACAATTTTCTTAAAAAAATTTCTTTATGATTAAAGTCAAGATGTTAATTATTTGGTCGTTTTTAATTACCTTAAAATACACAGAAAAAACCTGAATTAAATAAAAAAATTACTAAAATATTAATAAAAATTGAAAAAAATATAGAAAAAAAATTATCTCCCCAGTCTGGAATCGATCTCGCAACCTTCTGATTGCAAATCCAACCACTTACCACCTCAACGTTCATATAAAAAAAGAATATATGAACTTATGAAAAAGCACTTCTTAGGATGTTATTTATTTAGATACCAATTACTTTATATGGTGATGCAAATGCTGTTTAAAATAATTTAGCTGCATTACATTCGAGGCCATACTTGGGTGTGATTGCTAAACTGTCATGACTTAGTATTGTTACGTTTGTCATGTAAGAAGAGCGCAGGATTGATTCCTTCAGCCGCAGGCTGTTGAAAAATTTATCATATAGTATAATCTAACAATTATAAGACACAAATAATAATACAATTTAAATGGAAAATCACAGATGACGCCTGGCCATAAAAAGGCAGAAACTAGTCTAGTCTGATTTAAAAATTAATAGTGTTTATAATTTTTAGAGAAAGCGTTTATTCTACTTCTTAACCTCAACATTTCTAAATTAAAATAAAAGTTAAAGTTCTGCCTATTATGGAGGCTCTAACTTTTCTAAAACTTCGGGTTCTGATGAGATCTTTAGCCAGATCGAAATACTAGTATCAACCTAGCTAATATGTTTGATTTGCTTTATTTTTGTAAATATACGGAGGTTGAAAGCTCGTTATAAATTGAAAATAACATAAAAATAATCTCGATGTGTATAGCGATTTATTGAAAATAAATGTCAGCGGAATATATAGTAGATGAGAACACTGCTTTAAGATGCAACTAGGAATACTATCTGGACCCGCAGCATAGGACCATTTTAACTTATTTAAATAACTTAGCACAGCTTGTTCATAAATAGGAGGCATATTAATTCGCGTTGATTCATAAATTGTATAAGGATACTGATGAGAGTTGTATATCGATGATGAGTAAGTAGATGAAAAAAAATCACCAAACATATTACTGATATTTAAGTCATCAGATGACTCGCAATCCCCATTCTTCATTATTGATGGATAATCAGCGGCACGCCTTTTAGAGTTAACAAATTTATAAAATGATTTAGGGTCGTGTTTCAAGCTATCCTTAACTCGTATTAAATAATTTTTATATGCTGTTTGTTTCGCAATAAAATATGCTGATCTAGCAATTGAGTATTTCATATAGTATAAAGATGAATTGGATTGTTTATATTTTTTATACAAATTATTTTTTTTATTGTTCAAGCGCGAAAGATACTTAGAGTTCCAAGGAGGTCCGATTACAGCATTTGGAACCTTCATAGGTATAGCAGCCGAAAAACATTCATTGAGACGACAATAAAAAGATTTACTTTATTTTGAAAGATGTAGTGTACTAAATTATTCTATGGAAATTTTATAAATATATTTCCAAAAATATGCTCCTCAGCATTACCAAACTAGTGCCCAATTTCGTACAAAAATATAAAAAGTATATGTATTCTCGATTTTTTTTTTCCCATAATCAACTGGATATTTTTCATCGTTTGAGCACTATTACGTAAAATTGTACACTTTCGGGACACTCTAATGTCCATTGAAACTTAAAAAAGATTTATTCCGTTACTTTTTTGAAACCCGCAAAAAACTAATATATTTTTTTTAACATTTTTTATATATTTAACGGATATGAAAGGATAATCATATATTTGTATGAAATTGTCTATATTTTCATACAATCATATACAAAAATAGTCTATATTTTCATGCAATCATATACCAAAATGTAACATTTAATGCAGTTTTACCAAGGTAAAACTCCGATTTAGATGTATCAGTTTACATAAAATCATATACAATTATATCAGGTCAAATTCTGGATATAATAATATCTGGTTTTTATATTATATCTATTTGTATCAGTTTAAATATAAACTAATATGAATGAATAATGATTTATTATAAAAATATGCAATTACAATTTATATAAATATCACAAAGAAGTTGCTATGATTAAATCATTTGAAGACATAACATTTAATGTTGTGTGTGTGATTGTCATATATCTTTAAATAAAATTATATATAAACTAATACAATTAGATAGAAAGCTGATACAATATAATACAATTCTATCGGGACATAATGCGGATAAAATTGTAATAGACATTTATCTAATTGCATAAGATTAGATCTAAACCCATACAAACAGATACAATTATATGGCCCAAATTTCGGATGAAATTTAATATGATTACATATAGCGTCACATAGAAAATGATTTGACTGCTAATTCATATAAATTTTTTTAGTCGTGCAGATATAATTTAATCAAATTGCATTTGTTTGAATCTAATCGTTTCTTCACAGGTTATAACTGTTATGTTATGTATTTTGTTTCCTTGTAATCAACATATAAAATTTCCCAAATATGTTTATGATAAGTTTCCATAAGTTCCGCCATGTTTATTCTTGTAATCGGTAAATCAGCTAAAGATTAAGATAAAAGTACTAGTTAAGTTTAAGATTAAGCCTCATTTTCGCAATGTCCAGTAGCTACTTTTTGTAGTTCTCTGCCATATAAATTTTCAACGTAACTGCCTAAGTGTAGAATTTAATTTAGTATTGTACATTAACTCAAACAAAATAGAGTCGTTTCTCATAACAAATTAAACAGCTATAAAATTTCATAACATTAAAATTTTTTTTTTTAGGTCAAGGCCACAGATTTGGATCAAGGCAACAATAGCATTTTAAAGTATAAAATCGAAAATTCTACTTTAAGCCACTTTTATATGGAGTATTTGGCTTTGAGCATTGATGGCGAATTAAGCATAATAAAATCCTTAAAAAATGTTTCAAACGAATTAATACAATTTTTTGTTAGAGCGACGGATAATGGATATCCAACACAATTGTATAATATTATACCTGTATCGCTACAAATAGTAAATTCTAACATATCTCTTCCATATTTTGAGAAAACTCAATTAAACATCAATATCGAAGAGTCGTATGCGCCTGGTTTAGTTTTATCCAAATTAAAAGTAAACGGGAATTTTTCCATCAAGTTCTCATTAGCATCAAATTCACAAATGTTCTCTATTTCTGAAAATGGAGAAGTTATGTTAATGCAAACGGTAGATAGAGAAATTAAATCTATTGAGCACATCATAGCAATGTCGGAAACCACTACAATCCCAATCTTATATGCATATATCGACATATATTTTAACATTAAGGATGATAACGATAATTTCCCTAAATTTTCTAATCTTGTTTACAACGTCAACATTCCTGAAAATACTGAAAAAGGTGCATCCATAATAAAAGTATCAGCTATTGATTCAGACGAAGGTCCAAACGCAGATGTTCGCTACTATTTGGAAGATGAAACATATTCTAAAGTTTTTGAAATTGACATTTATTCTGGTTGGATAACACTGCTTACAATATTGGACAGAGAATCAAAGTCAGAATATTACTTTAACGTGTTGGCTAGTGACAATGGTAGTCCTAAACAGATATCAAAAGTTCCCATTGCGATAACCATTACAGATTATAACGACAATGCACCCATATTTAAGCAAGAGAAGCAATCTATATCTGTACCCGAAAATGCTTTGCCAGGCACTGTTCTTACACATCTCTTAGTTACGGACCTAGACTCACAAAAAAGTAGTTTGGATTACTTTATCATATCTGGGGACAACTTATCACAGTTCCAAATTTCAAATACGGGGGAACTATTTGTGTCAAAGATACTGGATCGTGAATTATTATCAGATTACAATATCACCGTAGCAGTAACTGATGGAAAATTTATTTCATATTCATACGTCTTTATAATTATTACTGACATAAATGATAATTTTCCGATATGCATGACTCCCAGATATAACATCAATATTAATGAGTCAACTTCGGTCGGCACATCTTTAGTAAAAATAAATGCAGTTGATTTTGACGATAATTTAAACGAAAAAATACGATTCTACTTAACCGGAAACTATTCTGATGATTTTTATATTGACAAAGACACAGGTGTGCTAAAAGTTGCAAAAGAGTTAGATCGGGAACTTAATTCCAAGTATATGCTACTCGTTCACGCACAAGATGGCAAAGAATTGTTTCAGGAATGTGTTTGCGAAGTAATTGTTTCCGTCTGTGATGTTAATGACAACCGACCTGAATTCTCGATGCAACAATATATTGTTAGTATACCCGAGGATGCTCAAACTCACACTATAGTTACAAAAATTCACGCAACCGATAAGGATTTTGGGTTAAATAGAAAAATATTATACTCGTTTTTAGAGCCCAGCGAGTTTTTTGACGTCAACTCTATAAATGGAATTGTTACTTTAACAAAATCTTTGGATAGAGAAAATATTTCAATTTTTAACATATCAATCAAAGCAGAGGATTATGGCAATCCAAAACTATCTTCAACTGCAAATCTTGTGATACATATTTTAGACATTAACGATAACCCTCCCGTTTTCAATTTAAGACAGTACAACACATTTTTATCAGAAAAGGCACCTGTTGATTCTGGTGTGGTACAGGTTTATGCGACATCCGAAGATATTGGAGTAAATGCTGAAATATCATATTACATAGTTGGAGGAAATGAACAAAGAAAATTTAAAATTGATTCGAAAGCTGGAGCAATTTTAGTCAATTTGGAAGTTGATTATGAAAAAACAAAATCATATTTTTTAACGGTCCAAGCGATTGACGGAGGGACTCCACCCCTAAGTAGCCAAGCTTTTGTAAATATTACCATTCTTGATGTAAATGATAATTCTCCCCAGTTCTTACAAAACGTTTATCGAATTCGAGTAAGTGAAAATGCCAAAAGAGGGGACAAGATAGTTCACATTACAGCAACTGACAACGATTCCGGTCAAAATGGTATAATAAACTATTGCATAGAAAGAGGAGACCGTAAAAATCAATTTTCTATTGACGAATTTATTGGAAATATTTATATAAACAATGAACTTGATAGGGAAACGATATCGTCATATGTTCTCGAAATAAGAGCTTGTGATAAAGGAACACCGCAATTGTGTAATTACGTTCAAGTGTTAATAGACATTCTGGATGTAAATGATAATGCACCTATATTTAGGCATGCTAATTACAGTGCTGTATTACAAGAGAATAAACCATTAGGCTATGTAATTATTTCTTTCGAGCTAAGCGATGCTGATGAATTTCCCAACAGTAGTCCGTTTACTTTTGACTTCAAAAGTGGAAATGAAGGTGAATTGTTTCGTTTGGAACAAGACGGCAGCCTAAGAACAGCTGCTCGGTTTAATCATCGCATTTGCGACCAATATGTTTTGCAAATCAGAGTTTTTGATAATGGTGTTCCACCTCTCTATTCAGATACATGGATTTCAATTAGAATTATTGAAGAGAGTCAGTATCCACCAGTTGTGACACCTTTGGAAATAACGGTTAATTCATATGATGATGATTTTTCTGGTGGTTTTCTGGGAAAGGTGTACGTTACAGATCAGGATAAATATGACACATTCACTTTTGAAATTGTTCCTGTTGTAGGACAATTGTACTCCTACCTAAAATTTTTCAACATATCTCATGATACTGGTGAAGTCTTTGCTCTTAAAAACCTTGATGTCGGAATATATCAAATAAACGTTACGGTTTCCGATGGAAAATTTATATCCTATGCAATTATTCGTATAAGTGTAGAAATAATAACTACTGAAATGGTAAAAAACGCAGTAATAATGAAATTCAGCAAAACTACTCCAAACGAATTTATTTTAAGTCATCGAAAAATTTTTATTCGATCTGTTCGCGAAATTATGCGGTGCAGGCAAAAAGATGTTATCATAATTGCTTTTAAACGCTATGAAGCGTTAGTAGAGAACGCAAACGAAATACGCAATAACGCAACACATACGCGTTCCAGAAAACAACGTTCTCACGATGTTATAGAAGTTGTTTTTACTGTTAAAAAACAGCAAATAATTCCTACATCCGAAAATTACTATTCCTCCAACGAAATTCATTACAAAATTTCAAAGAAAATAGAAGAGATCGAACAAGGTTCCAATCTTTTAGTGGAGGAATTGGTACCTAAAGAATGTATAACAAATATTTGTGTTCATGGCGAGTGTGAAAATCAAGTACTCTTAAACAAAAACAAATTGCACACATTTTACTCAGATGTTGTTAGTTATGTTACACCCACCTATGTGCTAATTAACAGTTGTTTATGTAAGCAAGGATTCGATGGACGGGTCTGCGATGAGCCAATAAATGCGTGTTCATCTGATCCATGTCCATTACAAAAACAGTGTTGGGCAGCAGATACTACTGCAGGATATCAATGTATTTGTCCTAGTGGATATTCGGGTCGCTTTTGTGAGATTCAGGCAACAAAATGTCAAAATGAAAGTTGTTATAACGTACAAACTTCTGTTTCATTTAGTGGAAAAAGCTACGCTCATTATAAAATCAATAAATCCGTAGCAAGCAGCATTGTAGAAAGTCAGTTTTCCTTTTACCTCAAAGTTCGAACAGTGCAACAGTCGGGAACTCTCGTCTATGCCAGTGGCCAAATTGATTACAATATTATCGAAGTTTTGAATGGGGCACTTCAGTACAGATTTGATTTAGGCTCCGGGGAAGGAACAATTGCTGTTTCAAGTGTGAACATTTCTGATGGAGAGTGGCATTCAATAAAACTGGAACGAGTTCTCAATATGGCAAAAGTTATTGTGGACAATAAGCATTCCTCTCATGGTAGCGCTCCCGGTATTAATGTTATATTGAATCTGCAAACGAATGATATATTTGTAGGAGCTGAAGTAAAGCCTCACCATACTATAATAGGCTATGAAGATATTCAAAGAGGTTTTATTGGATGTATGACGGATTTAAGAATTGCTCAGGAAAGGTTGCCGTTGTACATATCTGGTGGTAGTACGGTTGTTGCGTTAAAGCGTTTTACTAATGTTGAATTCCTATGTGACCCCTTAAAGGTATTGAAAAATCTTGGAATTTGTGGTGGTCAGCCCTGTTTGAACTCTGGCCTATGTCAAGATCTTGGGGATAAATTTAAATGTATATGTCCTGAACGTTTTAAGGGTACATTATGTGAAATCGATTTAGACCCCTGTTCGTCGGCGCCTTGCTTATATGGAGGGCAATGTACGTTTTTTAATACCAATAATTATTCATGTGTATGTCCAAATCATCTGTCTGGACAACGATGTGAATATGGTCGCTTTTGTACGCCCAACCCGTGTAAAAATAATGGAGTATGTGAGGAAGGTGATGGTATTCCTCATTGTATGTGCAGGGGCTTTACAGGTACAATGTGTGAGATTGACGTTGACGAATGTGAGAACCAACCATGTGGAAGAGGAGCCACTTGTATTAATGAAGCCGGTAGTTTTCGTTGCATTTGTCCCTCCTATCTAACAGGGGCTAGCTGTGGCGATCCATTATATTCAAATTCGATTTCAACTAAAATTCGAAATTTTTCTATGGAAAATATAAATGGAATTATATGTGGAGTGTCTGTTGTTTTTGTTTTTTGTACACTAACATTATGCTGCCTTATCATAAAAAAGCATGTCTCAAAAAAGCGAGATGACTTAGAACGAATAAAAAACACATATAAAGAAGCCACTTTAAATTCCTTATTAGAAAAGGAAAAAAACAAACATAATACTAAACTCAGTAACCTTGAAGTTAACAATCGACCTATCAGCTACACCCAATCATCGACTGACAATATGTTTCCGGTGAGTACGCATTTTGTAAATAATTTGGACATATTGAGAAGCTATGGATCTGCAGGAGATGAGCTTGAAAGTATACCTTTTGAGTATCAAAAAATAAACCTACATAATCAAAATGTTAATATAAATAACGAAAACATATCAGATATTGCAACGTCCTCTTATAAAACCGACTGGTGCGATCAAATGCAGCTAAAGACCTTTTGCGAAAACAAAATCAGTAATGGTAAGTTCAATCATTTTTATACCCGTCTAAAAATGTATTTAAAAACATATTGGAGCATATATGAATACATATGGTTCCATATATTTTCGGATCCGTAAATTGATGGTATATGGTCATATATACTGACATATGGATATATATGAATATTTATATATACTCATATAAAAATATTTTTTTCGTTATTTGTTAACCGAACCATTAGTGCTATTCATATCTGTCTGGTAAAATAGTGATTTGCCTTGTATTTTAATAATATATATGTGTATTATATGTGGAGTGTCTGTTGTCAGGTTTAGAAAATATATATATTATCATTTTTTTATTTAAAATCATGTTTTCAGATTAGAATTCAGCTAGCTCTAAAACATTTAGAAAAAAATCTATAACTATATAGGAGTGGCGTGGCTAAGTGATTCAACATAGTCCAGCCAGGACCTCTGGACCTAGGAACTTGAAATTTGGTACATATTTTCCTCCTCCGACTTAGACCTAAACTAAGAAGCGATTTTTGGATATTCCAACGCAGAAGCCCAAAAAGAGAAAAAACTTTTCCTTTTTCGGAAAATAATGCCCATTTTTCCAACAAAAAGTACATTTTCAAAAAAAAGTACCGTGAAAGAGTCTTTCTCCAAAAAAAAGTGCCAAGTACCCAAAAAAATAATTTTTTTTAAAAAAAAGTACCAATTTCAAAAATGTACCTCTCCAAAAAAAGTACCGAAATAATTGCCATAAAAGTTCCTTTTCCAAAAATAATACCAGGGAAAATATTTTTTTAAAGGTTCCCAATTTCATGCTTTTGTGTTCATTTGTTTAAAAGGGTAAATAATTTTGCCGCAGTGAAACCTACAAGTTTTGAGTGACTAGGTAAATTTTGTTAATAGTTGTAAAGAGTACCATTTACCACCATTTGCCCTTAACTTTTTCAAAAAAAATACGTATTTTTTCAGAAAAAAGTCCTTTTTAAAAAAAGTACTTTTTTTCAAAAAAGCAAATCTTCCATAGAAAAGCACATATTCCAACAAAGATTTTTCAAAAAAAACTACATACCATTCTAAAAAGTAATTTTTCAAAAAGTTACAAACCAAAGTCTTTTTCCAAAAAATACTTTTTCCCAACGAAAATATCTTTTTAAAAAAGTACGTATTCCACAAAAAGTAATTTAATTTAAAAAATCTAACTCTGAAAAAAGTGAAATTTCGTAAAAATTTGAAGAATACATATAACATGTTTCATGTTATAGTAATTTTCATGATAATGGCATGATGGGTTACTTCCAAAAAGTTATTCAAGCGAAAAAATACTTACTAATTAAACATCGCCCATATGTAAGCATCTACTAAATCGGGATCTTTAATATATTAATGAAAGACGTAGAATAAAATTTTCCTTAGTCACATTTTACTACCATTGGCTGAAAAGATGAAATATAGGTTTTCTGCGATGTGCTAATACACTGAAAATGCACTTATCGTAGCTAAATCTAAACTGAAAACGTAAGTTGTTTCCAAAATGGGCAGATCAGTAAAAATTTAGGTTTTGGAAAATTGCATCAAAACTGGGAAACAACGGGATTTAAAATGCATCCTACAGTCTGATCGATTACTTGATCGTCGAAACATTAAATTTTATATGTAGTTATAGAAACATGCGCACTGAGAAGGGCCTATTAGGAATCTGAAGATGAAGAGTATAGAATATTTTCAGAAACAGCCTGTCTTAAACCCTGTTCCTTCGAACTTGAATTTAAGTTCTTTTTTGCAATTAGTAGATAAAATGAAAAAAAAAATCGCAGAAGGACTGTTAAGTCTACCTACGTTAGAAAAATCCCCTTAAAATAATTAAATGTTTGGCTTTAAGACATTCAAAAAGTTTTTTTCATAAATTTTTCAACAAAAATATTATATTTAAATATCAATATTTCAAGTAGTTACAAAATAATAGTCTTTTGAACTCAAAAACTTCATTCACATTGTACGTATTTCTTAATTTTCATTAGCATTTTTCTCAAACCTTATTTTTCGTCAAGCAATTTTAATCCAAATTGAAAAAAAAATACTAAGATTATACTTTTCGAAAAACAGGTTAAGAAAAATTTTATTCAAATTTAAAACCACATACACCTTCTCTGAAGTTTTTGAGTTAAAAAACCTGCACTCAAAATAATATATCTGATCGCTCAACAGAATAATTTATTACATTTAACAAAATGTATTCCTGTAAGGCGCTAGATACTTTTCGAAATAATAAAAATTGTATGAAATAAGCATGATCTCAAAATTAAACCAATAAAGGAATTAAAGGTTAAGTGGCATGAAATACGATTACCCCAGCTAGTTATATATGGTAGATTTTGTTCTCAACCCTAACCTTCTACGCCATACATATAACCCACTCCTCATGCCATGTATACCACAGAGTAGGCAAAAACATTAAAAAAAAATTATTAAAAGAAAATGCAATGAAAATACAAATTGACCGATGGCAAGATGGTATGCCATGTAGGGTACAATTTTCCCACCCAACTGACCGCATGTCAGACTCCTAGACAGAAAGAATACCCGTGTTTAAAACTGTCCCTTATATGACATGACTATTTATACTTACGTAGACTCACATATTATTGTGGCTGTCGTTCCCTTATAATTGAAAATTTATTCATTCATTGTTTCAATTACGTATAACTCAAAGAGAGATTTTATTAATAAACATTTTTAAAATTGAAGAGAATTCTAAGCCTAACACGAATTATAAAAAGAACATTTTTTTTTGTTATTAAGTCTATTTAAAATTCCTTACAGAATACATATTTACAAAAATTGAAAAGCATACAAGATTATTATTTTTTTAGTAAATGATTTTATGGAATATAAGATTAAACTTAAATTATATTTAATTGATTAAACAACAAGATTAGATTCCTTTTGACTTGTATATTTTCGGAAATGTCAATGAAGGCATATAAGTTGTTAAATTCATTGCAAAGTTTGCGGAATGGATCAAAATTTGAGTAATTTGACTGAAAGTGCTGCAGTTTTAAAGGCTGGTAACACCGTGTTGGTCGAGTTGGAACAACGAACTCAAGTTTGCTAAGAAGATAATCGGAATTCGTAATATCTTGTAATAGATTGATCAGAAAGGATACATTTAACACAATTCTTCTACTTTTGAGCGTAGGAAGTTTTATTAATGCTAAACGCTTTTCATATGAAGGAAGATTTCTGCCCATCACCCATGAATTAGATCGAAGGCAAAACAGAAGGAATTGGCGTTGGACGGATTCAATTCGTTCTATATGGATGTCATAATGCGGATCACAAACTACGGAGGCATATTCAAGTATTGGTCTAACAAGAGATGTAAATAGCTGTTTCGTAACATCAGCGTCTTCAAATTCTTTTCCCCATCTTTTTAAAAAACGAAGAACTCCTTTAGCCTTGTTTACAGTTTGTGTGATATGTGCGTTAAAACTTTGATTTTTTTCCATTAATACTCCAAGATCAAGAATTGAATGTACTATTTCAAGTTCATGGCCATCTATAATATAAGTATGGAAAACTGGATTCGTTCTATAAAACAGCATATATTTGCATTTTTTATAATTTAATTTCATGAGGTTAACTTTACACCAATCGTGGAACGAGGTTAAATCTGATTGTAAGAAGGACGACAAATCCGATTGTGATATGGAGTTCAAGTAAGATTTCTTATAACTAAGAAACAACTTTACATCATCAACATACATTAATATTTTGTAATGTTGGATGCATGACGGGAGATCATTTATGAATAAAAGGAATAGTACTGGTTCAAGATGACTACCTTAAGGAACTCCAGAAGGAACAAAAATACTTTTAGAGGTTGATTGATTAAAAATAACACGCTGATTTCTGTTTTTTATGTATGTACAAATCCATTTTAAAAGTAAATTTTGTAACTATTAATTTAAAGGTAATATAATTAATTGAAATATGAAAATAACTTGATTGATTTTAGTTTCATTGAATTAATAATTTAGGAAAAATTTGTAAAGTAAATAATTTTAACTTTCAGTTTTAATTTAGTGCAATTTTAATTTCATTTTCAAAATATTGCAAAAAATACCAACATGTTTCGCTAAGAATTTAATCGCAAAAAAAAATTACTTAGATTTTACTTTAAATTAAACCAAATTGGGGCGAAGTTTACGAGATCTTGAATTCTCAATTTTTCTATTAACTTTTGTCCTAAAATTTAAAGGTTGTATAAAGGTCATATAGACCTGGATAATCAAATATTACTTTCACGTATTTAATTAAATATGATTTTTAATCTTAGGTAAGGCCAAACGTTAAAAAAAATATGTTGATTATATTCCATAAATTTCTGGTTTTCGGTTCCGATTGGAGATCTTGAAGAATAACTTATAATGTACATTGCCAATTCTCGAGTTTATGGCTTGTTTTAGGCACGTGGTCCTTATTCGCGTTAACAAATATTTCATCAATTGAAAATTAAATTTCCTTTCTGGAAATCCACAATTATAATTCCCGTAGCAAAGGGCTCCAGAAAAAATAGTATATTATTGGCATAGAATTTCACTCCAATAGGTTACTCAGCAATGCGTGACGCAATATCCCCTATTGGAACTGAGGTTACCTCGATGGCCAATGGTGTTCGAAAGGAACGATGCTAACTTGGATGTATAAGATTCAGGGAACTTGTCACCAATTAATTGTATGAATAACTTTAAAATTACTTTGATTTGACATTCAAATTTTGTCACTTAAAACTTTCATTTAATAAGCACTGATAAAAATTTTAATATTGCTGTTTACTGTACCACTTAATACTTTTGATTGATCTTATATAGAAGACAAAAACTTACAAGAGCCAATTCTTTGCAAACAAGTGGTAAATAATATACAGAAAATTACAATAATTTGCTATTTTTTTCTTTTCTATTTGGTGGGAATAATTACCAGAATTATAATATTAAATCGTATACATGAATATGAAAAAAATGACAAAATATAATACCTCATAAGGCAATTAAATTGAGATTGAATTTTAGAGCGCAGTATGTTACATTATACAACATACACTCGTACTTTTGCCTAGAAGAAAAACAGTATTTTTTTTTTCTTTTTTTATCTCATGATAGAAATATGGGATAGTTACCTGTATACATTATACCAAATTGTAATCTTTTTTCAATTTTATAATTATCTATCTGTTTAAATAAAATTGAATAATAATTGTAGAAATTTCCACAAAAAGAATTTCCTATTAAAATGAATCAAAATCGTGAAAATATTTGGGTAGATAATAAAAAAAATGAGAAGAAATATACAAATCAGAATTACCGGAAAAAACTGCTTCGTTCTTAGATACCTCATAGAATAACGAACAGGAAGCGTTTTTCCCTTTTCTATCCTTGTCACAAACTGGATTATAACAATTTTTAGTATTGAGCAAGAGGTGTCACAGTGTGGCACGACCCACGAAAAGCTGGGCAAAAGTTACAATTTTAGATCAGAAGCGTGATATCTGCCTACATACTTGCCATTCAAATCCTCCAGATCATACAAATTATTGCCGATCTTGTTCACAATTTTACATTTTAAAAATTTTGGAATAAACTTCTTATTTATTCTTTTAGACATATTGCTGTGAATATGATTCTTCCTATAATCAATTTGGCCTTTATACGTTTTACTTGCCTTATCATGGGCAAGATTCAAGTTATCACGAATTTTCTCCCTAACATTACTCAGTTTATCGATATTGTTTGAAATATTGAAATCTTCACCAGACAAGCAACGGAGTTTTTCCAAAATTGTGTATGTAGAGCCATGTTGCACCATATTTTGTCCAAACACGGCATAGTATGGGGAGCATTTAATAGAAGAGTGAAAATCGCTACACAAAATAGATAAAATCTGAGGTATATACCTATCCCAATTGCCATGGTCATTATGATCCTGTAAAAAACATCTTATTTTCGTAATGATCTCTCGATTCGTACGCTCCGACGCATTCGATTGTGGTGCATAAAAGTCTGTTGTAATGTGCGTAATTTCATAAAGTTTAAAGAAATCCTTCATTTCCTTCGAAACGAACTATTTAGCGTTGTCGCTGTGCACATACCTCGGAACACAAAATGTAGGGAAAACCTCCGATTGAAAAACCAATATTACGTTTGAAGATGTAGCTGCTATAAACGGTTTCAAAAATATATATTTTGTCAAATGATCTAGACATACAAAAATTACAGTGTTCTTAACCTTCGTGGAGGGGTAGGGGCCTAAAAAGTCACAATAAAATCGTTCGAATGGTCTACACGTTAAAAATTGGTTACCCATTGGGGGTTTAGAGATCTGGTTTGATGATTTTATCTCTTTACATTTATCGCACCTCTGAACATAATATTTTATATCATTTACCATCGTGGTATGAGACAACTGAGTCATGTGCAGATTTTATAACCTTTTCAAACTTTTCACCGTCTTCCTCATCTTCAGCCCCTTATCTAAATTTAACGCGTTTATAAACTAAGTTGTCAATTAAACATATGTCAGGCAAGGAATCTTTGTTTTCTGACACGGCTTTTCTTAGATCCTGGTATTCATCCTGGTCAAATTCTAAAGATGTTAGATCAATCTAAAAAGGCACATCAGACAATGTAAGCTCCTCTACGTCCATTCGAGATAAACAGTCTGGGACCACGTTTAATGATCCTTTTCTGTGTTCAATCTTGAAATCGTAGCATTGTAACTTAAGGCTCCAACGGGTCAAACGTCCGCTGAGGTCCTTTTGTGACATTAGCCATCTCAACGAAGAGTGATCGGTGATAATGCGGAAGGGCAACCTCTCGATGTACGGTCTAAATCTATTTACACAAACGATTGCGGCTATACATTCGAGCTCAGGGACCGTGTAGTTTCTCTGGCACCTGTTAAATTTTTGAGAAAAAAACACCGCCAACTCCAATTTTCGAGGCATCACATTGTATTACGAATTCTCGGCCAAAATCTGGTTGCGCTTACACCGAAGCAGACGATAACGCTTCTTTAAGCTTTTCGAACGAAATTTTTGCTAAATCAGTTAGACGAAATGATTTCTGCGATTTTCTTAGACAATCTGTTAAGGGGCCTGCAAGATCTGCAAAGTTGCTAATAAATGACCTGTACCAATTAGCCATGCCAACTAATCTACGAACCTGTTTAGGGGTCTTAGGTAAAGGAAAATTTCTGATACAACTAACTTTCTCAGGATCTACTTTTAAACAGCCATTGCCAACTACATATCCCAAATAAAGAACCTCATTTTGACAAAATTAACTTTTACTAACATTTATTGTTTGTTTCGCTGCTCTAAGACAGGAAGCAACCTGCTTTAACAATTCCATATGGGACGCAAAGTCAGGGCTACAGACCAATAAGTCATCCAAATATATGAACACATTTTCTCTTAATCGTGACGGTATGATACGGTCCATAAGCCGACTCATCGTTTGTGGACCATTACAGAGTCTAAATGGCATATATTTATAATGGTATAATGGCTTGCCTGGAATTACAAATGCTGTTTTTTCCTTTGATGTTTCTGTTAGCCTTATTTGCAGGAATGCATCCTTAAGGTCGATGCCTCTAATAAAAAATGTATCTTTTAATCTACTCAATAATCCACATATATGGGGTAAAGGATATGAGTAATTTTTCATCACTGCATTAAGCCTACGGGAGTCGATACATAATCGCACTTTTCCAGGCTTGCTCACTAATACTGCTGGGGAGCACCAGGGAGAGTTAGATTCTTCGATGACACCCCTGTTCAAAACCGATCAATCTCTCTATATGCTTCTTCTTGCCGTGGAGGTGACAAGGGATAGTGCTTACACTTCATAGGAACTGCATCCCCAGTATCAATATGGTGTTCCAATAAGTCGGTACACCCAGGCCCAGTTTTTCATATGAAGGAAATTCCAAAATTGTTTTTTCAAAAATGAGCTTCTGCTCTGGAGAAAGCTCATGAAAGTTTCCACCGGTGTTTGGATCAGTTGAGGGTGCAACTTCAAGGGCAGATATGCAAGGAATGATTTCAGGGGCTAAAGCAAATTCGCGCCTGAGGTCAGTACCAAAGTAAGCTTCTTGGCTGAGAGTTGGGACCAAATAAAAATCGATAAGTCTAGTTACATCCTTAAAATAAATTGGCAACGTACAAAATCCAATAACTTTCTGTTTAGAACCACCTGCAAGTTTTACGTGCGATTTAAAGGGCCTAAAGGAAATATTATTTCGTTCTAGAAAGGATACGCAATTTTTATCTAGAGCAAAAATTCTTCAAAAACTTTTACATACGCGTAAGTTCGATCGTCAGCGCCTTGTAAAACAGTTGATTCTAAAATTTTGCGAAAATGGTTTCGTTTCTTAAAACGTAGTCTACATTTCATCATTCTAATTGAAGGTTTACCAAATGAATAATGTGTTTGATTTGAAATATCCTGGGAAAAAGGGTCCCCTTTATGTAAACTATCAAGGGTCCCCTCTGTTTGTGTGGAGATTTCATTAAAAGAAATCTCATTTAATTGTTTTGAATTTGAAAAAGGTTAGAAAAATGTGTTTTAGTGTCCAAGCTGGAACTTATTTGGAACTCGGGGTTTGTTGGGATGGACGAGTGCCCCGGTAGCCATTCCGCCCATTTTTGGGTTTCCCTGAAATACATGCTTGTTAGGACATTTAGGGGTCAAAACTCCCTTGTGTCCACATTTAAAACAAAATGAACTCCTAACTTCTTCGGAACAATAAATATATGAATGTCCCAAGGACATACAGTTCCAACATTGGATCTTCGAATAATCAAATTTTCCACGTTTCCACTTTAAAAGCCTCAATCTGAGGGTCAATAATATCGGAATCCTCAGCGTCAACAGCAGGTATCTCAAATTCACTCACATTACGAATTTGTCCCGAGCTCAGGCTCTGAAACCTGTTTTCCATATCCCTTAAATCGTTAAGTGATTGTGTATCCGCACTAAACAATAAAAATCTTAAGTTTTAGTTTTAATTACGCTTTGTAATATCGATTAATGTATTATCAGGTAATGGTCTTTGAAGTCTCAAATTCATTGAAACAATAGCGGTATGAAAATCGTCGTAATTTTCTTTGTGTTGTTGCTTTCGCAACGAAATCTGCATCGTTATATCGTGATCAGATTCCAAATGACCAATTATTAAGGTTAATGAACTAGGAGCTCGAGAGCTGCTGTTCATTTGGACTTGTATTTCCACCAGTTGTAGGATTAAATACTACCCGTTTATTAGATTTTGCGTTTTCACTAATAGAAGAATGTATTACATTTGGGTTTCTAGGTCCCTGCCCTATATCATCTACCAATTTAATAGATATATTATTGCTAGGTGTAGAAGATCCTCTACCACGACCTCGATTGCTACCACGACCTTTATTAAAAGAATTATTACCAGGACTATTACCCAATTTTTTTCCTATTGCACCTCGACTAGAACTTCTGGTTATATGACCACTCATAACTTAAAAAAAATAATAATAAATTTATCAAAACAAGTTTGATATGAGTTCAAAATTATTACAAATAACTTAAAAAAAATTATTTGATTTCGTTCAACATAAAATATATAAAAAAATACAAAAATGAGAAAATACTTATAAAAATTTTTTTTTCTTTACTTAAAAAAAACTATATAATAAAAATGTTCAAAAAAAAAATCTCATAAATATTTTAGGAATGCCAAACCACAATAAATATGAATCAGTTAAGCAAACAGTCATGTCAATAAGAAAAGATGCAACGTAATCCGCTTTAAGCAAAATATCGGATCTACCTTTTCCCTAAAGTTAAAAAAAAAATTTTAATGTAAATGTGATAAAATCATAAAACTGCAATATTTAGACTTATCAAAAACTACTATGGAATTGAATCAAGATTTCACACAAACTTCATGAATCACTCCGATGCAACTAAGACCAACAATTTTTATTTCGGAACTCGGACTCTAAGACGATAATATGAGCTTGAACTTGGTTAAATAGTAAAATACAAATTTCACAGGTAAGACAACTAGATTCAGACTAAATATGACCCAAATAACTAGGACTTTTACAGTAAAAAATGTATTTGGTGGAATTAAAACACTGAAAAGTTGAAATATATTTTTCATTTAACCACAAAATATTTCAAATTGTATTTCAAAATTTTGCAAATATGTAATATTAATATGATCAGAGAATTATAATATAAAATTGTCTAAAATTTAAATGATGGCAAAATTAATAAAGCTTCTATGAGCTTTTTATCGTTGGGCGCCATATATGTAAGGGGCTAGACACTTTCCGAAATAATAAAAATTGTTTGAAATTTGCATGATCTCAAAATTAACCCAATAAAGGAATTAAAGGTTAAGTGGCATGAAATACGATTACTCCAGCTAGTTATATATGGTAGATTTTGTTCTCAACCCTAACCTTCTACGCCATACATATAACCCACTCCTCATGCCATGTATACCACAGAGTAGGCAAAAACATTAAAAAAAAATTATTAAAAGAAAATACAATGAAAATACAAATTGACCGATGGCAAGATGGTATGCCATGTAGGGTACAATTTTCCCACCCAACTGACCGCATGTCAGACTCCTAGACAGAAAGAATACCCGTGTTTAAAACTGTCCCTTATGTGACATGACTATTTATACTTTCATTCCCTTATAATTGAAAATGTATTCATTCATTGTTTCAATTACGTATAACTCAAAGAGAGATTTTATTAATAAACATTTTTAAAAATGAAGAGAATTCTAAGCCTAACACTAATTATAAAAAGAACATTACTTAAAGAATGTTTCAATAATACTAAACTAAATAAGAGAAACTGCAAAATTTAATATAATTTTGTGTTAAAGTTACAAGTGGGGAACTTAAGGAAATCGGACTAACTTAAAACATTATAAAAAAGAGAATAATAAAATAAAATAATGTTTAGTAGATCATTACTTACAAATCTTAGCTTCAAAAAAAATGTAGGTACTTATGTTTTATGTTTCACGATGTTCCAATTGATGGGCCCAGCATGTAATATATGTATGTACGTATGTTGATCTAAATTTTTGTTTGCAAAAAAAAAAAGAAAGAGCTTAATGATTTTGTTAATAATGACTACAAAACATAATTTGTAAAGGGTGTCCCAAGAAGAACGCAATTTTTAAATCTGGCAACATTCGAAGTGTCATTGTTTGACATTTGAACAATTGTTATTGTTTGCTAGTAGAAGGTACGAGGTTAGTAAAAATGGAGCGCTACACGAATGAACAACGCATTCTCATTGTGAAATTGTTTTACCAAAATGGTGAAAGTTTTGCGGCTACAGTTCGCAAATTGCGATCAATTTGGGGTCACAATAATGCTCCAAAAGAGTCAACTGTAAAGAGATTAATGGATAAATTTGCCGAAACTGGGTCTGTTAGTGATGTAAAGAAAACAACGGTCCATCGACCAGGTCGATCGACCGAAAATGTCGCAGCTGTACGTGATGATGTCGCTCAAAATCCATCCACCTCAATTCGACACCGAGCTCAGCAAATTGGTGTCTCCAAATTCACTTTGCAGCGAATTTTGACGAAAGATTTGCATCTTCATGCATACAAAGTTCAATTGACTCAAGAACTGAAGCCAGCTGACCATGGACAGCGAAGGGAGTTCGTTAATTGGGTATTGGAGAGACAACATGAAAATGCTGATTTTGCCGATAAATCATCTTCAGTGACGAGGCCCATTTTCATCTTGATGGCTTCGTCAGTAGGCAGAATTGTCGCATTTGGGGTGAGGAAAATCCTCGAGTGATTCACGAGAAGCAAATGCATCCTCAACGTGTCACTGTGTGGTGTGGTTTTTGGGCTGGAGGAATCATTGGACCTTTTTTTATGAAAATGAGGCAGGTCAAGCGCAAACAGTCAATGGTGTTCAGTATCGTGAAATGATAACCAGTTTTTTCTTGCCTAGAATTGAAGAAATGAATGTGGAGGGCATGTGGTTCCAACAAGACGGCGCCACATGTCATACAGCCAGAGAAACAATTCAATTGCTGCATCAGTCATTTCCCGGTCGTGTTATTTCGCGTTTTGGAGATCAGAATTGGCCGCCTAGATCGTGCGATTTAACAACATTAGATTTTTTTCTTTGGGGTTTTTTGAAGTCGATGGTTTACGCGAATAAGCCGACGACGACTCAAGCCTTAAAAGAGGAAATTGGACGCTGCATTAATGAAATACCGCAGCATTCATGCAAAACGGTCATTGAAAATTTCATTAAAAGTTCACGTGCATGCCAGCAAAGCCGCGGCGGCCATCTGCACGATATATTGTTCCATACATAACCTCATTCTGTCTACTTTACGATATAATAAAGTTTCACGATTTTTTTTTAAATATCTGTGTTTTATTTAAAATTTAAACATTGCACTCTTCTTGGGACACCCTTTAGATACTATAATACACTGTGTAACAAGATAATTAATTTTTAATATAATTGAATATAGTTCAGTAATAAGAAAATAAGTTGTTGAAAAAAAAAATATTTTAATGATATATAAATGAGGTTTTAATTTTAATTAAAGCCTAATTAAGATATTTTTGCTGTACTTATTTTCTAAATTCATTTGATATTATTCAAAAAAAAAAAAAAAAAAAAAAAAAATCATTTAATTAATTGTTTTGGAATATTATATACTAATTTGAACTAATTTTATGGATAAACGTTTTGAAATCTTAAATTATAATTTTATGTTTTGGTTTATCATAATAATTTATTTAAAGTTTTAATTATTAATTACGATTTCATTATGAATTGTAGTAAATTTTGTAACTATTAATTTAAAGGTAATATAATTAATTGAAATATGAAAATAACTTGATTGATTTTAGTTTCATTGAATTAATAATTTACGAAAAATTTTTAAAGTAAATAATTTTAACTTTCAGTTTTAATTTAGTACAATTTTAATTTAATTTTTAAAATATTGGAAAAATTACCAAGAATTACTAAGAATTTAATCGCAAAAAAATTACTTAGATTTTACTCATATTTTCGTTTTAATAAATTTATGAATTTAAATAAAACGTGGTTAAATTAAACCAAATTGAGGCGAAGTTTACGAGATCTTGAATTCTCAATTTTTCTATTAACATTTGTCCTAAAATTTAAAGGTTGTATAAAGGTCATATAGACCTTGATAATCAAATATCACTTTCACGTAATTAATTAAATATAATTTTTAATCTTACGTAAGGCCAAACGTTAAAAAAAATATGTTAATTATATTCCATAAATTTCTGGTTTTCGGTTCCGATTGGAGATCTTGAAGAATAACTTATAATGTACATTACCAATTCTCGAGTTTATGGCTTGTTTTAGGCACGTGGTCCTAATTCGCGTTAACAAATATTTCATCAATTGAAAATTAAATTTCCTTTCTGGAAATCCACAATTATACATCCCGTTAGAAAGGGGCTCCAGGAAAAATAGTATATTACGGGCATATAATTTCACTCCAATAGGTTACTCAGCAATGCGTGATTTCGATTAAAAGTATGATGCAATATCCCCTATTGGAACTGAGGTTACCTCGATGGCCAATGGTGTTCGAAAGGATCGATGCTAACTTGGATGTATAAGATTCAGGGAACTTGTCACCAATTAATTGTCTGAATAACATTAAAATTACTTTCATTTGACATTCAAATTTTGTCACTTAAAACTTTCATTTAATAAGCACTGATAAAAATTTTAATATTGCTCTTTACTAGGCCGGGTCGATTTGTATGGAGGCAAAAAAATCGCTTAACGTTCAAGGAAAATCGTATTCTAGGGAACAAAATAAGAAACTTTGCCGAAGGAAACATACCTCTAAAACGAATTCTAATGTCCCGACTTTTGACCCGTAGGGTCAAATTTTAAAAAGCACACTTTGATATTACAGAAAGTAGGAGGAATCTCTCCAAGATTATGGGAGATACTTCTTCTCCGGGAGACGCGCTAGCAGATTAATTCATAAATCATCATTCTTGGGGTTAAAATTTAAGTTAAAAGATGGCCTTTTTAGCCGTGTTTTTTTAGCAAAATGTACAAATCTCGGGATAGAAATATTTCAGAAAGTAGGCGGAGTCTTTCCAAGATCAGGGTCTCTATTTCTTCTCTGGAAGAAATAGAGTATAAATATATTCGATTGGGTTGGATTCGATTGGGGCACTCTAAATTGGTCAAAGTGCGATTTTTCAAAATTTCACCCTACGGGTCAAAAGTCGGGACATCAGAATTCGTTTTAGAGGTGTGGTTCCTTCGGCAAAGTTCCTTATTTTGATCCCTAGAATACGATTTTCCTTGAACGTTGAGCGATTTTTAAATCGACCTGCCAATTCCTTGCAAACAAGTGGAAAATAATATACAGAAAATTACAATAATTTTTTTCTTTTCTATTTGGTGGGAATAATTACCAGAATTATAATATTAAATCGTATACATGAATATGAAAAAAATGACAAAATATAATACCTCATAAGGCAATAAAATTGAGATTGAATTTTAGAGCGCAGTATGTTACATTATACAACATACACACATACTTTTGCCTAGAAGAAAAACAGTATTTTTTTTTTATCTCACGATAGAAATATGGGATAGTTACCTATATACATTATACCAAATTGTAATCTTTTTTCAATTTTATAATTATCTATCTGTTTAAATAAAATTGAATAATAATTGTAGAAATTTCCACAAAAAGAATTTCCAATTAAAATAAAACAAAATCGTGAAAATATATGGGTAGATAATAAAAAAAAATAAAAGAAATATACAAATCAGAATTACCGGAAAAAAATCGTAACACAATTTTTATTCAAGCCAATAACAATGCTACATTGATGTGAAATATAATAATAAAATTTGGTCTTTCATTTGCGTCATTACGATTTAGTTTTGGGCTCCTTGTTTAAAACCAGTTAAGAGCTTAAGGGTCGCGGAAGCTTTCCCAGACCTGGTCCGTATTTTTTAAGAACATTTGTCGATACTCCGAAGAAATGAAAATTTTGTCCGTTTTATAAAAAACAATATTTTTTTAAAAAATTCCGAGGTCCTGGTCCTTATCCAGGTTCAATTTCGGATAGGGATGTCATTATGAAGTTAGGAGTAATACAAATTTTCGTCCATTTTGCTTTAACTTTCTCAATTTTCAAGCTATGGATCATATTCTAAAATCAGAAAAGGAGAAAATAGCGCCGTCTTGAAAACTTCGGATAAGCTGATGGCGCTATTTACCAGGTAATAGCATATTTTAACAATAAATTTTAAAAATTTAACAAATAAGTTCTAAAAAAATAGTTTTAAAAATTAACATTCAAATATGGTTAAAGCACTGGGAATTTTTGTATTTTGTTAAATAAGGGTAACTAAATCTTTGCTTAAGCAAGTGTTTAAATAAAAAATTTGGTTAAAGAAAAGTCGACTCGATGTAAAACCCATTTAAGTTTATTGTTTTGGAAATACATGGAATTTCGTTTTGAAATTTTAGTATAACAATTTTTGTGGAAAATTTTCTACTATCGATTTACGCAAAACAATCTCGGAATCTTGATGGCTCATAATTAAGATGTCCTCTTAAAATTGAAAACTGAAAAATTTTAAAATACATTTAGAATCGGGAGATAAAAATCGTCTAGGACCAAATTTTGTTCACAGGTTCCACATTTCGCGCTTTTGTGTGCATTGGCTGTCCAGGACCAAATATTTTTTTTACAGGTTTCCAATTTCATGCTTTTGTGTTCATGTGTTTAAAAGAGTTAATAATTTTGCAGCAGTTCAAACCTACAAGTTTTAAGTGAATAGGTAAATTTCTTTAAGAGTTGTTAAGAGTACCATTTACACCCTTTTGCTCTTTTTTATACCCTTAACTTCTGAATAGCCAAAATCATTTATTATTTACTCAAAAATAAGCAAAAATGTTTCCTTGAAATATTTTCTCAGAAAATTTGGAAAAAAAAATTAAAAACAAATTAGTTTTCAATTTAAATTTACAATATGTTTTATTAGGGGTTTAGTTACGTACCGTACGCTTTGGGTTGACAATAGTAATTGAGTATACAAGTAAACAAATCTGTTTGTACGTTTGAAGAGAACTAACTTTATTAAACATTTTATTCTTTTTTTATACTTAATTTCTACTTAAATTATTGCTTACATTTCAAAATAAGCGGAAGCATAGTATTTGCTAACATTAAATTTTTTGTTAAGTTTTAATAAAGTCATTTTATTAATTGCTTATTAGTAATTTTACGTTATATTTAATTAGGTCATTTTATTATTTGCTTATATTGTAACTTATTATTAATTGATTTAAATATAAAAAGGTGTTCATGTTTGTGTCGGCAAAATGTGTGTCTTGTGTTTTATGTTTTGGGTGTTATTAACTGTATTCACTGAATAGAATAATTTATTAGGTATATTCACCAAATGTGTTAACTCCCCCGTTTTCAAGAATCGGCGTCTCGCTGATCAATTAGAAAACCTAAGGGTAGTTTATCTTAACCTCAGGAAAGTTAATTGTGGACGGGATTTTCAGTGTTCCCTGACGGTTCCTGCATTTGGAGTATATCCAGACTATAAATATAATAGAAAAACCCACAAAGAGTATCAGAAAATTAGATCCGATAGAAACAATGCCCTGCTTGATGGTTACCAGTGGACTGCTGTATTCGTAAACGTCCACAGTTGCGTTAGCCCAGTGGACTAATAATCTGAAAAAAATGATATCAGTTCTTTAAATGGGATTTGTGGATTTTTTTATTGCCGGATGTGGTTATTGTTGTTTCATTGTTTTTCCCAACGGTTTGTTTTATGAATAAAGGTTTATCTTTACCTTTTATTTGCTTATTCTTTTTAAACACTACATCGCCTGGACTATAGGTTTTTGGTTTTTGTCTTTTCGCATTTTGTCTTTAAAGTTGTAATTTTTGATTTCTAGCGATCTCATTTTTTAAGTCATTATTGACTATTTCGTTAAAATTAGTCAAGTTCTGATAGTTGATCCTTTCAGTTCTTCCAAAGAATATGTCAGCCGGTTTCTTCTTAGTAACAGAGTGTATTGTGTTATTATATCTGTCGACCGTGATATTAATCCATTCTTTTGTTGAGAAATCTGGACATTCTTCACGGAGACATCTAAGTATTTCTATAATTGTGGAGTGAACCCTTTCTATTGTGCCATTCACTTCACTTTTTTGAGGAGGCGCAAAATAAGTTTTAATTCCCAAGCCTTCTATGTAGTTAAGAACGATGGGACTAATGAAACTACCTTCATTGTCCATTACAATTGTTTTGGGAGCAGAGAAGAAGTGAAGTACCTTAATTATTTTATCCCTGATGTGAAGAACAGATTTGTTCTTAATGTGAAAGAATTTCGCGTACTTGGAAAATTTACCGACGCACGAAATAAATTTCTCACCCTTGATTTCCATGATGTCAATATGTAGGATTTCCGTTGGGTACGATGGGATAGGATGTAGCTCGGGGTTTGGTGGGTGTCTATCATATTTATTTTTACTACATACCTCACATGTTTTCGTGAAATCTTTTATGAGTTTCGTCATTTTTGGAAAGTAATATTTCTCCAAGATTTGTTCTTTATTTTCCATGAAATTTCTATGAGCTCTTTTGTGCTCATTTTATATAATAGAGAATTGTCTTTCTTTATCGGTTACATCTTCTACTAACCTTTGAGTAATCCTTATTTTATATTTAGAGAAATGTTCCTTGTAAATTTTTTGTAATAATGTAATCATTTCCTCAGGTATTTTTATTCCATTAACTATGTTTGGATTTAATATCTCCTTTAATATTCCAATTAAAGTATGTTCATCAAAGTTTTCCGATTTGACATAGTGACTTTGGAATTTCCCGTGAGGGTTTTCAAGATAGCTTGATTTCAAGTCACTTGATATTATGATTTGGTTTCGAAAAACATTTATTGGGGCCTCACAATGATATATCAAAGGTGTGCCATCTTCCTCAGCACTGTGCTGGGAGCCGTCTGATGATGTGAGAACATTTACTTCTGGTGGTATACGAGAAAGAGCATCGGCCACAACGTTTGTTTTGCCGGGTTTATATACAAGTTTGTAGTTGTACTCCTCTATCCTGGCCTTCCATCTCTTAAGTTTAGCATTATTGTTGGCATTGCTTAACGCGAAGGTTAATGGCTGGTGATCTGTAAAAATTCGTATTTCCCTAGCGCCATATAGGTAAGTACGAAGTTTATCGAGAGAACATACTATTGCCAACATTTCCTTTCTATAGTGGAATAATTTTCCTCAGTCTTATAAGTACGTAACGGGACGATCTTTTCCAAATGCTCCTTGAGAGAGAACTGCTCCAATCGCAAAGTTAGAAGCGTCGGTAGTTAAATTAAATGTTTTTTCAAAGTTCGGAAAAACCAGAATTTCCGATGACATTAATAGTTCCTTTAAATTTTTAAAGGATTCGAGTGATTTTCCATCTAAAGTTACCGTAACGTTTTTCGATAGGCTTGCCTTGATTTGCGCGTTTTGTCCTCTAGTTAGGTTTGTAAGAGGTTTTGCAACAGCCGCGAAATCTCTAATGAATCTTCGGTAATAAGATGCTAGTCCCAGCAAACTTTTCAAATCTTTTAGATTCTTTGGGATCGGAATTCTCTGTATCGCAGATACTTTAGCTGGGTCGGGTTTTATCCCCTGTTGAGACACCGTGTGTCCAAGAAATTCCACGCTTGTTTTAAGGAATTTAGATTTAACAAAATTTACCTTCAGATTTGCCTTTTTTAATAGAGAAAATTCTTTTCTCAGGTTCTCAATATGTTCGTTTTTGTCCTTACCAAACACTATAATGTCGTCAATATAGACGTAACAGGCCCTTTCAAGTAATGGTAGCAACACATCATTCATCATACGCTGAAAAAGAGACGGTGCATTTTTTAGGCCAAAAGGTAGTCGTACAAACTCGAATTTACCATTATTGGTAGAAAATGCGGTTTTTTCGATATCCCGCTCTTTCATCCTAATTTGATGGAATCCAGAGGTAAGATCAAGAGTGGTAAAGTATTTGCTATCCCCCAAGTTGGAGAGTGTAGTGTTAATGTCCGGAATCGGGTAAGTGTCAGGTATAGTGACCGCATTTAATCTCTTAAAATCTACAACAACCCTATACTGTTTTTCGCCATTCGGTTTTGGTTTTTTTGCAACTATCCACAGGGGAGAATTGTAGGGACTTTTAGATGGTCTTACTATGCCATCTTTGAGCATTTGGGTTATCTGGCTCTCCACTTCATTCCTGAGATGACTAGGATAAGGGTATGATTTTGTGTAGACTGGTTCACTTGTCGAAGTTCTGATTTCTGCACGAACATTTGTTTCAATGGCACCACTGTCTGAGACTGGACCAAATAACTCGTTGTATTCGTTTATCAAGTTCTCTATATCCTTGTCATCATGGCGTATCGCTTCAATGCAATTTACTTGTTTTGATACCCTGGATTTAAGTTGGAGTTTAATGCTATTACATAATTGTAATGTATTTTTTTTCGGTCAATTATTGGCTTAAGATGTTTGAGAGTATCATCGCCTATAACCCCATGAAATGATTGTAGTCCGGGAAGGACAAAAAAGGTAAAATCTTCCTCTATACCAAGGCTCTTAAAAAATTTTCCGACGATTTTACGAGAAATTAGGGCTTGACCTGTTGCTGAACGTATCCTAAATATGGAGTCCACAGGTTTGGAATTGTATGCGATGGTTTCCGAAACAAAATTTTTGTTGGCCCCCGTATCCACCAAAAATTCCAAGATTTGCCCATTTTTTGAAACGAGTTCTACGTAAGGTATGCTAGAGAGGCTTGTGTCATAAAATTTACTTCGTTTCCCTCGACCTGCAAGCATTCTTCACCTTCGGAATTATCTTCATATTGTTCTGTTTGGATCTCGTTGCAATCTGGAAGTTGCTCTTCCTCTTCCATAGTGCCCGTGTAAAACAACCGCTGTTGTTTTCGGGGAATGTTAGAAGAATAAACGGAGTTGGGTAACGGGGATTTTTCTGGTCTGTTCATGTAATTAACATGGTGAGACTTCATAGAAGGGTCTATTTCCATTGGGACTGGCGGTTTGGGTTGGGTGGGCCTAGGTGGTGGGTTATTGTGTACGCGTAGTTGAGCAGGAGTGTTATAAATACGATTCTTTTCATTTGGATTAAGATTTCCCTGGGGTATTGTTGGCCTATTGGAATTCCCAGTTTTATACATTTGGTTAATGGGCGAGGTTATGGTATTGGGATAACGTGGGTGGATAGAAACGTTTCTGAAATTCAGATTTTGAAACTCAAGGCATGACGTGTATGCCTCGGGCAATGTTCTCGGTTTTTGTATCACAAGCATCCTTGAAACGTCTCCATTTATTCCTCGAATGAAGACATCCAAAGCCCTATTTCGATAGCTTGAAATTAAAGCTTCAACAGTTTCACTCGAATAATTATCTGTTTTGATCTTATTTATAATAAGAGACAATTGGTGATTTATTCTCGCATAAAATTCATCAATTGTGCCGTTTCTTTGGCGCATAACGCTAAGCCCGTATTCCAATGTTTGAATATCTCTTTTGTCAGCGTAATGAAGAGAGAGACAGTTTTTAATTTTCTCCCAACTTTCGTCAAATATGTTATAAGAGATCAGTGCCGTATCCGCGGGACCTCTAACTTTTTGTCGAATATGTTGTAAGATCGCCCTGTAAATGGGTTTATGTTTAACGATCCCATAATCTCTTAGGACGGACTCCACATTGTGGATCCATGAAATGTATTGGACGGGATTGCCGTCGAAAACTTGGAGATCCCTAACACAATCTGGGAGTTTTTTAATATCTTGAAGGTCTGTCTCTGTTTGAGGAACGGGAAGTGTCGGTTCTCCAGGTGGAGGACGACGAATCGTGTGCTCTAGATCGGTCAGTCTATTACCGAGAACCTTTACTTGTTCGATCTGGGCGTTAAGAGCACCAGTCAGTTGTGTAATGGCATCCCTTATTTGGTCCATTTCCATAAAAATTATTCTTTCACCAAGAAAGTGTAAGGTGTATACTAAGCAGTGTATAATAAGGAAATTTGGTTGAGTTTTGTTAAAATTTACGTATAATATTATAGTGTTTTCTTTCAAGTTTTAATATTGTTATCTTTAATTTAAATTTTTAAGATAATTGGAAAAAACTAGCTTTTTCCTTTGTAAAGGTTTATTTAATTTTTGTCTTTATTTTGTACTTATAAAATTTAAATGCACACTTTTAAGGTGATTTTTTATATAGGTTTACTTAAAATTTTATATTTGTAACCTGTTTTTGACTTACATAACTAATATCAGCATTCTTTCCGGGCGGAGAGTATTATCCTTTTTGTTTCCTACTTGGGTACCCCTTTGCCACCAGTAACTGATGAGTTGAGTTCTCTTGTATCGTTGATTCGTTTTTGTTGAATTGTGAATTGCAGCTTTGATGAAGGCTTTTTTGCAGATCACTTCTCTTAGATAGGATGTTTATTACTCCTTCAATTTCGCTCACTTTGGGTTTTGCAATGCCGTTCTTTGTTTCCACACTTTTCTCGGCTTAACACTTTATTACCCGTTTTGTTGAGGTTTGTTTGCGTTTTTTTTAATTATAAAAGAATTACGCAGTTTGTTCCTTTTCTTTAATTGAACGTTTATTTATTCTTTTTTTTACTTAATTTCTACTTAAATTATTGCTAACATTTCAAAATAAGCGGAAGCATAATATTTGCTAACATTAAATTTTTTGTTAAGTTTTAATAAAGTCATTTTATTAATTGCTTATTAGTAATTTTACGTTATATTTAATTAGGTCATTTTATTATTTGCTTATATTGTAACTTATTATTAATTGATTTAAATATAAAAAGGTGTTCATGTTTGTGTCGGCAAAATGTGTGTCTTGTGTTTTATGTTTTGGGTGTTATTAACTGTATTCACTGAATAGAATAATTTATTAGGTATATTCAACAAATGTGTTAACTTACATGTAACACAAAACTTTAGGCAAGGGCCATAAACATAAGATAAAGGAGAAAACCAGTAACATAGAAAACGGCCCACTGAACAGTAACAGGCCGTTTACACTATGCGCGTAAACATCCCGCCCCCTTGCAAGATTGCAACAAAGGAGGCTAAGAATTAAATGCGGGTGTTAAAATAAAAAACAATTTTAAAAGGATACCAGGATTTAAAATTCAATTTTACAATTAATTTAGTATCTTTTAAAATTTAAATATAATACCATAGATAACAGTATTTATCTATAACTATATAAGAGTGGAGTGACTGAGTGACTGAGGGCTGAGTGATTCAACATCGCCTAGCCAAGACCTCTGGACCTAGGAACTTGAAATTTGGTACATATGTTCCTCCTCCGACTTAGACCTCCACTAAGAAGCGACTTTTTGATATTCCAACGGACAAGACCAAAAAGTGGAAAAACTCCTTTTTCGGAAAATATTGTCCATTTTGTCCAGCAAAGACCTCTGGACCTAGGAACTTGAAAAATATGTATATATGTTCCTCCTCCGACTTAGACCTCCACTAAGAAGCGATTTTTGGATATAAAAAAGTACCGAAAAGCATTGGAAAAAAGTACATTTTCCAAGAGAAAAAGTACAGAAAACGTACATTTTCAAACAAACTTACCAAAAAATTTTTATTTTGACCAAAAATAAGTACCAAAACTATTGACAAAAAAGTACCAAAAAAATTTAATTTTCTGAAAAAGTACCAATTTCTAAAATGTCCCTTTCCAAAAAAAAAAGTTCTGAAATTTTCAAAGAAAATAATTGCCGAAAAAGTCCCTTTTCCAAAAAAATTACCCTTTTCAGAAAAAAGTACAAAAAAAAGTACATTTTCCAAGAGAAAAAGTACCGAAAATGTTCATTTTCAAAAAAAAGTACCAAAAAATTTTTCTTTTACCAAAAAAAGTACCAAAACTATTTTCAAAAAAGTACCAAAAAAATTAAATATTTTAAAAAAGTAATAATTTCAAAAATGTCCCTTTCCAAAAAAAAGCACCGAAATTTTCAAAAAAAAATAATTACCGAAAAAAGTCCCTTATCCAAAATAAAATTACCAAAAAATTTAATTTTCTAAAAATGTATCAATTTCAAAAATGTCATTTTTCAAAGAAAAAGTACCGAAATTTTCAAAAAAAATAATTACGTAACTAATTAATTACGAAAAAAGCTTATTCAAAAAAAAGTACCAAAAAATTCACCCTTTTCAGAAAAAAGTACAAAAAACTATTGGAAAATAGCACCAAAAAAATACCGAAAAAGTACCTTTTCCAATAAAAAAAAACTACCAACAAAATTTAATTTTCAAAATTAGTACCAATTTCAATAAAGTGCTTCTTCCCAAAAAAAACACCTTTTCCAAAAAAAGATACAATTTCCAAACAAAAAAGAAAATAAATAAATTTTTCTAAAAAAATACCAATTTCAAAAAGTACGTTTTCCATAAAAAGCTACTGAAAACAGTAATTTTTCCGCAAAAAATTGTTTTTCCTAAAAAAATTTCCATTTCCCAATTTTAAAAAAGTACTTTTTCCAAAAAAAAACTTCCATTTTTTTAAAAAAAATTGGCGAAAATTTTTTAGCTTTTCCAAAAAAAATTTACCTTTTCTACAAAAATACCATCTTCAAAAAAATACCGAAAAAATAATTTTTTTCAAAAATTAAATTACAGTGTTATATCAACTCATCCTACGAACGAGCAAAAACTCCCTTTTGAATAATTATATCACCTAAGAGAAAAATCCATGATTAGTATTGTAATCTTTTAGTACCTTTCTTATGAAACATAATATAGATCTAATTATGTGTTAGGGAAAAACATCAGCACCAAAAAACAATTATCTACCTGTGTTTGTTTATCAGGATAACACATGTATTATGTATAGCGTAAATATTGTAAATAGAGAAACAATTCAATTTAATAAACAGAACTTATTTTACCATCAAGTATTCTGTATTCTGTAGTATTCTGACAAACTGTCCTAGGTATAAATAACCAGATGTATTTTAAAGTCTTATCACATAAGGGAAAAACCCATGATTAGTATTAATAACCAGTTGTATTTTTAAGTCTTATCACCTAAGAGAAAAACCCATGATTAGTATTGTAATCTTTTAGTACCTTTCTTATGAAACATAATAAAGATCTTAGGGAAAAACATAAGCACCGATAAACAATTATCTACCTGTGTTTATCAGGATAACACATGTATTATGTATAGCGTAAATATTATAAATAGAGAAACAATTCAATTTAATAAACAGAACTTATTTAACCATCAAGAAAACAACAAACTTCTGTTTATTTCTTTCTAAGCGAATATTAGTAAACGGTTTTAAACATATTTTCTCAAAAAGTAATACCAAAAGAATTTTAAGTAACCTCCTTAAATTCATCGGTATTCAAAATTGGCGCAGTCGGTAGGATAACAAAAATAATTTTGTTATCCCTGCAAATAAGAACCTACGGTATACTTACATCCTTAAACGAATGTTAAGGATATCAATTGCTAACGGTGAATAAAAAATCTATTAGTGAAAATAATAGTAGCAAAATACTTTTTAAGCTTAAATTAACAAATGTATAAAATTCGTAAAAAAGATTTATTGAAAATAAAATCTATAACGAATAATGGCAGTCAACGCAGGAAATCCTAACCTAGCAGCAGCAGCAGCTGGAGGACAAGGACGAGCACTTGACATTAATCCACTAAAGTATTTGGAAAAAATACGAGGATTCTATGGTAGAAAAGAAGATTTGTCAACCTTCTGTACCAACGTCGATGATATTTTACCCACACTATTGGCCTATAACGCACAAGCTCAAAGAATGTGCATAAACATCATAAAATCAAAACTAACTGGAAAAGCTAGAAGAGCAATGGAAATACACACACATTTAAACAGCTGGACAGACATAAAAGCAATGTTAGAAACTAATTTCGGAGGATTTCAAACGTCCGATCAATTGTACGAAGAACTGAGAGCAGCACAATATCGAGGTAATGCCCTCGAATATTACAACTTCATATTACACAAGTTAGCAATACTGAATCAAAAGTCCAGACAAGAAGGAAACCTTCAAGATGTTACAAGAAATATCCAAACAGCTTTAAAAATCTTTATGACAAGATTACCAGTACACATGAGAACAGTATTATGTGCTTTAAAACCAAAAACAATGGAAGAAGCCATCCATGAATTATCCCAATCAGGATTTCTAACAGAGGAAAAAGGGAAACCTATAACAACGAACAATCATCAAAATAATCAACAACAAAAAGGACAACCCAGGAGCAACTCAAACCGACAGCTCAACAGAAATTGGGCACCAAAGATTTATAACCCTCAGCATAACCAACAACATAGAGGTAATAACCCTAATTGGCAACAGAGGTTTCACCAACAACAACAACATTATGTTCAACAACCACAACCAGAACCAATGGACACAACCACAACCCAAACTAGAAGACAAAATTATCATCAAACCCCAAGAACGGAATGTAATTGTAAGTGTACAAATTATAAAAATAATGTTGACCAGAATAAAGACGAAATTGTAGAAACTTACGAATCAGGAATTTTTTCATGTACCAGCCTCTCTGAGGGACAACCCAAACGACGCGGACTTCCCTATATCTTACTCAGAGGACGGACAAGAAATCTTAGATTACTAATTGATACAGGATCTACTGAAAATTTTCTCAATTTAGACCAATGTCCACCTTAATTCATTAAAAAATTAAATAACCCCCTTCAAATTGAAACCGCTTCAGGAGATTTTCATATTACCCATAAAGGCACAATTCCCAAAAATACTATTCAAGTCCCTTTAAATTCGGACACTACTTTTGGACTCTATAAATTCCACAAATTTTTTAACGGTCTTTTGGGACATATAACGTTAGAACAGAATAAATCCTTAATTAATTATGAAACAAAAACGATTAAAATCAACTGAAAAACTTTCCCATTGTATTATGAAGGAGATTCAGAGGAAATACCCCGAAAAATTCTAAATCAACTACCGGAACTATTCAATATCGAATATTTAGGACTAATGACCTATTACGCCTAGACCATCTTAATTCAGAGGAATCAAAGGCGATAAAATTTTTTGTTCAGAACCACGAAGACGTTTTCTATCACAAAGGCGACGATTTGAACTTTACTAATGAGATTAAACACAAAATTGATACTGGACTTTCCGGACCAATCTATACCAAAACCTATAGATATCCCGTTACCCACACTGAAGAAGTGGAAAAACAGATGAATGAAATGCTACAACAAGGCATTATTAAACATAGTAATTCCCCATATAATGCTCCTATATGGATTGTTCCTAAAAAAGAGGACAAAGAAGGTAACAAAGAGTGGCGCATTGTCATTGATTACCGAAAATTAAATCAAGTCACTAGAGAAGATAAATATCATATCCCTAGAATTGATGACGTCTTAGATAAACTAGGACGAGCAAATTATTTCTCAACTTTAGATCTAACTAAAGGATTTTATCAAATAGAAGTAGAACCGAAGGATGGAGAGAAAACTGCTTTTACAACTCACAACGGACATTTTGAATTTGCAAGAATGACTTTTGGACTGAAAAATGCTCCGGCGACATTCCAGAGAATGATGAACAACGTTTTAAGGGAACATATAAATAGAATATGCGTCGTGTACATGAATGACATCCTGGTCTTCTCAACTTCACTACAGGAACACATTAATAATTTGGAAAGATTATTTGAAACCTTGAGGAAAGCAAACCTCAAAGTATCTTTAAACAAATCAGATTTCTTAAAGAAAGAAACCGAATTTTTAGGACACATAGTCACAAAGGATGGCATAATCCCTAATCCAAATAAGATAGACGGCATAAAACGTCAAACTATTCCGAAAACCATTAAGGAAATACAAAGTTTCCTCGGACTCAGTGGTTATTACCGTAAATTTATACCTGATTATGCGAAGATAGCTAAACCTTTAACAATCCGCCTCAAAAAGGATTCAATTATCAATGTAAATGATAAGGACTATAAAGAAGCTTTCGAAAAATTAAAAAATATATTAATGTCAAACATGGTTCTTAAATACCCCGACTTTAATGAAAATTGTATCCTAACTACAGATGCAAGTAATTATGCACTAGGCGCGGTTTTATCTCAAAAAAACGGACCCTTAGCATTTGCATCTAGGACATTAAATAAACACGAATGCAACTATTCACCTATAGAAAAGAATTACTAGCCATAGTATGGGCCGTAAAACAATTTAGACATTACCTATAAGAAAGTTCGATCTCCAAACAGATCACAAACCACTCATATGGTTAGCCAGCCTTAAAGAACCTAATTCTAAACTTATCCGATGGAAAATCAAACTCAATGAATATGAATTTGATATATCCCATGTACAAGGAAAGGAGACTAAGGTGGCCGACGCACTTTCAAAGGATTAGAGAAACTACCGTCAATCGGAGAGCGAAAGAAAAGATAGTCAGATTAGGTGACAATATATGCTCTCTTTGTAATAGAAAATATGCGACAATTAGCTCACTAAATAAACATTTAAGAGATATACACAGTAGTGAAGATTTAACAGAGGAATCTAGACCAAGAAGAAAATTGGAAAAACCCCACAGAATAACGATGTTAGACAATATTCCTATTATCCCTGATGATGATAACCAAACCATACATTCTGCCGAAGAGGATAGTATGGACTTATTCAAAACGACCGAGAAATCTTTCCAAAGTTTTTCTAACCAAATTGTCCTTAAAAAGGGGATAGAAAATAATATTGAAAAGGAAATACTATTCTCAAACAGAAGAACTACATACAATTATGAAAACTTAAATATTGAACTAATAGCGCAAATATTAGACCAGATTACAGTCGACAAATTAGTAGTTCTTCGTTGTAACAATACAGAAGACTTAATAACGCTTCAAAATAAATATAAAGAAAGAATGTAACGGAAAAAACTTACGAGGAAATAATAGAAATAATAGCAAAACATCACAGACTTGATAATAATCACCCAGGTATTACTAAAACTCATGAGGAATTAAAGAAAATTTATTACTATCCTAATCTGAAAAAGAAAATTACTAAATTCATTAATAACTGTCATATTTGTAACTTTAAGCACGAACGAAACCCTATTAAACTACCTTTTGAAAACACGGAAACCCCAACAGAACCTTTCCAAATTTATCATTCGGATATATATTTTATAAACAACCAACAAATGTATGTCACCATGATAGACGAATTCACAAAATACGCAATGATCGAAGAGATATCCGACAGAACAACTCTTACACTGATCAAAGCCAACCTGAAATTATTTATTTTAATGAAGAAACCCAAAAAACTTATCCTAGATAACGAAAAGGGATTTAAATCACCACTATTTACTGATTTTTTGGAAAAACAAAATATTGAATATCACTTCACAACACCTAATCGACACACCGGAAATTCAGATATTGAAAGATTTCATGGAACAATTAACGAACAAATACGAATATTAAAGATTAGAGAAGTAGAAAATGATATCAATCTAAATATAGATTTACCAATACAAGCTCTAAGCAATTATAATAATTTACTTCACCTCACTACAGGTAAAAACCTATAGATTTACAATTTTCTAATAAAATAAACCTTCAGGAAATATTTAAAAGAATGAAAGATAAGAAAAGGAAAATATGCGAATATAGAAACAAAGATAGAGTGAATAAAAAGATAAACTCTAACTATGTGAAGACATACAAGAACAAACTAGATCAGAAAGTAAAGAAAGTTAACGTAAAGAAAACAGACAATAAAAAATACACAAATAATAATGAAGAATTTCATAAGGATCAATTCATTAAACAAGAGAAATATACTTCCATATCTTTGGAAGTCCTTATCGATCCTATTGATGATCAACCTTGCTGTAGCATAAAAGCTGTTAACAACCGATCTTAATCAAGGAAATGGATTCACTATCATCCAAACAGGAGAGATATCCTTAATTCAAAATTACTCGAAAATGCTACACATATTCAAAACTGAAGATTATTTAACATACATTAAAACATTGGAGTTCGAAATAATGACGATAGATGACGCATATTTACAACATCAGATTGAACACACAATTACAATTATTGAGTTTAATACCCAGATCCCGTGCTAAACGAGGACTAATCAATATTTTTGGAACAGGATTAAAATACCTGTACGGTACAATGGACGACGATGACAGGACGGAAATTGAGGAAAAACTTAGAATCAATACTCTAAATAATCATAACATAACACTGTGTGTAATTTTTTAAGTCATGGCAAAATAACCATATACGGACACCACTACGTGATAAAACACTAAAAAAAAAAGACCCGTGTCTCCCAATTTTTCCCAAAGTCATGTACTTTTTCTTTTATGGGCCGCCAAAGATTTGGGGCATCGGTATCATTTTCGCAAAAAAATTATCATTTTCTCAGGCTCATATCTTGCAAACCTTTCAGAATTTCGATTTACTCTCTGAGGCAAAGTTGTAGCTCTTGTCATAAAGAACAAAAATTGCGAACATATAAAATCAAAAAAACTTCACCTTCCAGATCAAAATCGCAAAAAACTTAAAAAAAATTCGATTTTTTTTTACCTTTTTTCCCGTGTTCAGGGCCATAGGTAGCAAACCGTTCAAAATTCAAGGAAACAATCAACTACAAAAATTTACCTAAGATCTCAATAAACAAATTTCTGGAACATATAAACTTCCTAGAGATGGTTCTTAACACTGTTAAGGTAGCACGCAAAAGTGAAAAATTTGCCGAAAATTTTTTAATTTCATTTTTTACTGTAGTGTTTTTAAATGGATGAATGTTTCTTGTTTTGGCTCTCATGAGCAACTGTTCTTTATTAGATCAAAAATACTTAGAACTACTTAAACATAAATTATATTAGTATGGGATTTTGATTACATTGCAAAATCCCACGCTAGTAAGTTTGGTGAGTAGTGGACAAACAACATTCCACAAAGTGTGGGTCTCTAGTTACATACAGACGGTATGGTAACGCAGACTTGTCAAACACACTACACCTCCCCTTTTCAGGAAAAAGATTGATCAATTAGAATAGCTTATTGATCGATCTTTTTATATAACTTATATAAAAAAAATATTACATTGCATTAACAAGAGGAAATTTAAACCAACGATCTTAAATAAGAAACTATTTCTAATAACATTGGTTTCAATTTATTATAAAATTTTTTAATGAAAATAAAAAATGATCAAAATAAAAGATAATTAGAGAAAGGATTTAAGAGACGATTTAAATTATTGCAATTCATCTTCATAAAAAAATTTTTTTTTTTTTTCAAAAATAAAATGTATCGCAAAAGCGAAATCAACCAACATTTTTATTTCTGTATTATTTGTAACTTATGTTATCATTTTTTTTTCTATAATACTGTAATTTTCAATTTATTTGTCAAGATCAAACACATCACATGCCTTTCAATTACATGTACCCGCCGGTATGGCCATTACCGCAAGGTCATTAATTTCAAAGAATGCGATGTTTTTTAAAGAAAAATGGGACTTGGTAATTATTGTATTTCCCAGTGTCCAAGTTCATAAGTACTAATTCAGGTAATAATATTGGTTGTTATTAAAGGACATGCGAGAATTATCAGCGATATTTATTATAGATTGTGGGTATTTTAATACCATAAATAATTGCGCTGTGTATTAACCAAAGAATGTTTGCTGTTTACACTTAGTGTAAAAGCTAGTTAACCGAAAAATAAAAAATTTTAGATTTACAAAATAATTTATAGATTTTATGAGAAAATCATATTGTCAGTGCAGCTCGTTGATCACTGCAAGGTTAACTTTTTACCCTTTTCCTCTTACTGAATCGTTCTATTACTGTTTTTATTATTATCAAAGTAGTATTGTTAATATTTATCCATGGTGCTACTAATGTCTAATGTAATGTTCGAATACATTAGCAATTTAGTTGTGTTATTCATTTGGCACGTCGTTTTTTTCTTCCTTTTTATTATTAAGTTCTAAGAAAAGGACTCTAATTGCCGGTCTCGGAACCTGAGGCGTGTGGAATTATTTCCAATGCCTTTAGCAATAGCTTGCCTTAACTTCAAAACACTAAGTCTATTTAATAGACTTGGTATACAACTTCTTCGGAATTCTAGTTCCGGTATTGGGTTTCCTGTCTTTATTTGACACAATATTTAAGCTGTGATCAGACCAGAGCACTCAAGCTGCTCTATCAATTTAAGATCAGAACTCTAAATATTCTTTTGGAATACCCCGGTACTAACAACAATCGCGATTGCGCATTTCTATAATGCTTATCAAAAAGTGCACTTTTTATTATTCCATCCAACATATATGTGGCCTATTTAACGGGCTCCGTTCACCTCGCCTTGCCGTCTACTTTTTCAAGACTTAGGATGATTGAGTCTAGGTCAATATCCTATTAACAAAGGGGCTGGCTAATATACCGTATATATATATAATTCATCAAGAATTATCTTCATAACGCGCTGCCATTTATTATTTAAAAATTTGATGGACGTCTCCCTCAAATTTATATTAGTCTCATTTGAAACTATAAGCACCTCTATCGAAATTCAGTAAGGGTAAATATACTGTTAGTAATTACTAACGTATTTGCATCTGGGTAGAGATGTTATGAAATAATGAAGTGTAAGGATCAATTTTTGGTGTTTGATGCATCCGTGTAGTCTGCACAAGTGTTGAATCTGCTGCTTTCGAGAGCAACGAAATCGAATCAATTTTTGATTCCGAAAATGAGATCCATTCCTGGTTTGTAAGAACCAATTACGTGAATCATACAAATATGACGGAAACCGAGTCCGTATCGCGCAGTTTTATTTAAGTCTACATGAAATTTATAGACGGAAACTGAGTCGAAATTGCATGTTTTCATTTAAGTCATGTAAAGTATATAAATACTTTTAATACGCGGATTAATTCAACGTTATTACATTACGAAATAATCCATAATTGGATCATTGTGTACGTATTACACACATAGTGCGTTGTAAGGAAATGGTTAATCTCAAAAAAAAATATAAAGGCTCAAATCCGAGGAAAAAAAAGGATTTCCTAGAGAATTTTGAGAAATCTTAGCAATTTCAAAAGAACCTTAATATTTACAACAATAAGAAATAATAATTACAACAATTATAGTTGTAAAACAATTAAAACGCAACAAAAAATATTCAAAGTTTCTTTGGAATAAAAAAATTATATTCCCTTAATAATGATGATTTGACTTAGGAAAGTCTACAAAAATTTAATTTCAAAGACTCTACTATTTCAATTCAGTATTACTTTAGAAAATTCCCAATGTCAATTCGCCTGTTATAAGGGCTTTTCTTGTTGTTTGCAAGGAAAACTATAACGAATTTTTATCCATTGGTCATGGCATCATTTTCATAAATACAAAAATGATTCATTAAATTTTCTTTAATATCTGAGAAACTTTATTTTTGTATCGTTGGAAATTTTCCGAATTTCCAATTTTAGTTTACGAAATTCATATAGAAACAAAAAAAATTTGATAATATTGATAATTGGATATTCAAAAATATTTTTAAAAATTCCATGGAGTTTATTATACTTCATTATATTTGGTCGGTTTTTAAAAAAAATAAATTAATGATTAAATAGTGTGGCATACTTTTGAGCACAGATTAGTGCTGCCATTTAATCTTTTTCTCGCATTCCTAGTGTTGGATATTTGATTCCAAATAAGGATAACTTTATTATAAAGTTATTAAATTTTCGCAAATATAAGATTTTTGGCACTTTAATGCACATAAAAGTGCGGCCAGTTCTTTAAAATCAAGAATAAAATTTACAGTGGTCTTATCCATCTCTGTCAATAATGCAACCCATTACATATGCAAAAATCAAGTTTACATTGATTTACTTAAACTAAGTTTAATTGGGCTGTTATTAACAGGGATTTCGATTTGTTAGTTGTTTTCAGTAATTAAAAAAAATTATATATTTGTCGTGGCATTCGTTATCCGTCACCTTCAGGTAGACAGATCCCAATTGCAACGGCAAATATAGGTCATACATCATTTGATGACCGGTAGATTTTTATTGCACTAGGGGAGTGTCCCATAGGAGTCACCATAGTCAATAAAAATAGTTGTTAGATTGTTAGTAATTAATTTTTTTTTAATAATCAATGAACTTCAAATAATATTCAATGATCTTGAAAAGATAATAATCTTTTATTAAAATATTTTTTTATTTTTTATTTGAACTTTCTTTCTCTTTTTTTTTTTTAATTAATTTCAGTTAACCAATTTTGTATTGTTTCTTTCGTATTGGTAGTTATAATATTTGATTAATATTATGTTTAAATTATCCTCTGTTTTTGCAATGTATATTTATATATAAAAATGTTTAAAGAGGCAAAAAGTTTTTTAAAATTTTAAGGTTTTCATACGATTAGAACTTTTCGCGTAAAATTATGACTTTTTCATACAAAATTAAAAACATTTCAAGTTTTTGTTTTTTATACCAACTCGATTTTATGTTTAATTTATATCATATTTAATTTAAAAATTCATATTTTAATTAACGCCGATATTTTGTTTTTAAGTTTTTTTTAAAGTTCTTATACCTAATTTTAGTTTTTCTTTAATTTATTTCGCAAATAATTTGGCAACATTGTTTTGAAATTCTTTTAATTATATAAAAATTGAATTGTATGAACAGACCACGGTAGTTAATTAATTATAAAATTTAATATTTAAAACTGAGTTTAACGATTATTAATTAGTTATTAATATAATATAAAAAAATAAAAATGGCGAATAAATTTAGGGTTTTTTTTTTTTTTTATTTTTAGAGTTAGAAAAAAAATTTAATATTTAACATCTGAACTTGTACTGTACGGAACAGACGACGCTATAGCTTAAACTATGTTTACCTTGTTTAAATCTGTTATTGATGTTGTAATATAATGGTTGTTATCTTGTTGATTAATTTTCATCTTACTGTTGTTGTATTTGTTGTAGTTTTAAGTTGCTGTAGATTGATTTAGCATTTTTCTTCTTCCAAACCATGCTTGAAGAACATTAAGATGGGTTGATTTTGTCCATCAATTTCACGATATTCAAACATGTCAATCATACCATTGAAGTCCATAGATTCACCAGTGAAGAATTGCAAGTCCTTGAAGCGACCCAAAATATCTTTCATTACTTTGGTCATGTTGGTCTTGTTTTCCTGGTGGTGTTTTGGCCACACCACCCTTTGAGCACTTGGCGTGTGTCTCCGGCAATGTTTTAGCTACATTGCATCTTCTGATCTATTTAATGTATCTTCTAATCTATTTATTTCTTTATATATATATATCTTATTCTGCTCTTTTGATTTGTTTTGTTGAATTTAGTTTACTTTTACTTTTACTTTTACTTTTTTTTTATTTTTTTTTATAATTTCATATCGTTTTATAATGTTTATAATAATCACTTTAAGCGGATCGGGATTTTTTTTTCTCTCTGGGTCAGGTCCTCTTGGACCCAACCCTTTATGTACTTTCTATACTTATGTACTTTACACTATTAAAAAAAAAAAAACATTGGCAGGATCGCCATGTAGTGTTTTTAAATGGATGAATGTTTCTTGTTTTGGCTCTCATGAGCAACTGTTCTTTATTAGATCAAAAATACTTAGAACTACTTAAACATAAATTATATTAGTATGGGATTTTGATTACATTGCAAAATCCCACGCTAGTAAGGTTGGTGAGTAGTGGACAAACAACATTCCACAAAGTGTGGGTCTCTAGTTACATACAGACGGTATGGTAACGCAGACTTGTCAAACACACTACATTACCTTTTTTCTCCTGTTCAGGTGAATAGGTAGCAAACCGTTCAAAATTCAAGGAACACTGTTTAGGTAGCGCGCAAAAGTGAACAATTTGCCGAAAATTTTTTAATTTCATTTTTTTACCTTTTTTCTCCTGTTCAGGTGCATAGGTAGCAAACCGTTTAAAATTCAAGGAAACAATCAACTACAAAAATTTACCTAAGATCGCAATAAACATATTTCTGGAACATATAAACTTCCTAGAGATGATTCTTAACACTGCTTAGGTAGCGCGCAAAAGTGAAAAATTTGCCGAAAATTTTTTAATTTCATTGTTTTTACCTTTTTTCTCCTGTTCAGGTGCATAGGTAGTAAACCGTTCAAAATTCAAGGAAACAATCAACTACAAAAATTTACCTAAGATCTCAATAAACAAATTTCTACAACATATAAACTTCCTGGGAATAATTCTTAACACCGTTTAGGTAGCCGCAAAAGTGAAAAGTGACGCGGTAAAAGTTATATAAAGTGCTACAACATAATTCGTATACAACAGTGGCAACTGACAGTTTCAGTATGCAGTGTGAAAAAATTGATTTATTTTGCTACGTTTGCGGTCATCAAACCAGAAAAAAAACATCTACAAGATTTCAAAAGGAATCTTTTAACTAGTGAATTCAAAAGAGCATATACATTGTTTTTCGACGAAGTGGACTTGACCGGTGAAAATTACACACCTAATACAGTGTGTCGCCAATGTTATAACAATCTCATGGCATGTTTGAGTGGAGGCAGAGGTACTATGAAGTATTGTAAGCCGGTAAACTGGATTAATCGCCCAGCTGATCATGATGCAACCAGTTGCTATGCATGCGTAAATTACACATGTCGTCTAAATCGACATGCTGAGAAGAACAAAATTTATAAAGCAACTGCAACAGCCACACTACCAGTGCTTGCACCTGAAAATTTTGTATCACCAAGGCCGCCAACTCCAGATCGTACTACAGAATTTACAGCAATGAGTAGAGCAAGTGGTGTTACTTATGAAGATCCATTTGATACCGATTATGAGCCCCAACAGGGAAGAGATGGACCACAACTAATAACACAAATGGAAATGGATTTCATTGTGGCCATATTGGGATTATCGCAGCGACTTGCAATATTTTTGACAGCATTTTTAAAGCAAAGAAAACTCACACATGCTAATGTTAACTCTACAGCGTACCGCAAACGACAAGCTGAATTTCAAAGGCTCTACACTCTAAATGATGACAATTCGTTCGCTTACTGCAACGATATAAAAGCTTTGGTGGTAAAAATGGGAATGAACTACATCGCTAGTGAGTGGAGATTATTTATTGATGGTTCTGTTTCAAGCTTGAAAGCAGTGTTGTTGCATGTGTCGAACCGCAAAACCTTCCATTCCGCTAGCAATGGGTATCAACATGAAAGAAAGCTATGAAACATTGAAAGATATAATGGAAAAAATCAAATATTACGAAAATAAATGGAAGATTTGCTGTGATTTGAAGGTCATCAACATTTTGCAAGGGATCATCGATAAGGGCGGCTTCCCAAAATTCGTTTGTTTTCTTTGTAATTTGGATTCACGCTCACCTCTGAATCAATTCCAATGTAATTCGTGGAGGCCAAGAGGAAGTGTGGATGAACAAATAGAACAACATAGACTGAAGAATGCACCTTTAATTGACAATACTCAAGACATCTTGCTGCCACCGCTCCACATAAAATTGGGAATTGTTAAAAAATTCATCGAAGTGGCCGTTGTAAATTGTACAAACGCATTCGACTATTTGAAAAGCGTTTTCCCAAAGCGTAGCGATGAAAAAATTAAAAAAGGTATTGTAGTAAATTTAAAACGAATTTTTGTTCACCTAATTGTACTATTTACACTATGTTAATGTTTCTTTTCTGTCTTTATTTTTTGTTTTCATTTAACAGGCGTACTTAATGGCCCTGACATTAGAAAGCTATTCAAGAGCAACTTTGATTCATCGCTTGATGAAAATCATTCAATGGCATGGATTTACCTTCAGCGTGTATGCACCAGAGTCTTGGGAGGGGATCGAGACGCGGAACCGGAAGCAAGAGAATGGGTGAAAGAAATGCTGCATTATTTTGAGATAATCGGCGCATCGATGACATTAAAGCTGCATTTTCTTCATTTTCATTTTGACGATTTTATCAAACAACTCCCTACCGAATCCGATGAGCAAGGTGAACGGTTTCACCAAACCACAATGCCCATGGAAAAACGGTACAAAGGCAAAAACCTCGACGCATTGCTTGTAGAGGTAATATTAATTTTATTGATGCATTGTTTTGCATTCATTTTTTGATTTATTTTATAATTCATTTCAGGTATGTTGGTGGAGTCACAAGATCACCCTGTATGATGTTAATGAAGTATTTGAAGAAGAAAGAGCTGATGATGGAGGGCAGTCTGGAAGCAACGTGCCTGTGGACACCATAAGTTCTGAATCAGAGTCAGATTCGGACGATTCGGACGACGATTTGGATCCACAACTTAAGAGAGCGCGATTTGCAAGTCCAGGGCCATCAACATTGTAAACATAATACGAATACTTTTTTTTAATATTTTTGTAATAGATAGCATAGTATCTCAATGTTGAAGTAAATAAAAAACACATGAAATTAAAAAATGGTGTTAAGAATAATTCCCAGGAAGTTTATATGTTCTAGAAATTTGTTTATTGCGATCTTAGGTAAATTTTTGTTGTTGATTGTTTCCTTGAATTTTGAACGGTTTGCTACTTATACACCTGAACATGAGAAAAAAGGTAAAAAATGAAATTAAAAAATTTTCGGCAAATTTTTCACTTTTGCGCGCTACCTAAAACAGTGTTAAGAATCATATCTAGGAAGTTTATATGTTCTAGAAATTTGTTTATTGAGATCTTAGGTAAATTTTTGTAGTTGATTGTTTCCTTGAATTTTGAACGGTTTGCTACCTATGGACCTGAACACGGGAAAAAAGGTAAAAAAAACGAATTTTTTAAGTTTTTTGCGATTTTGATCTGGAAGGTGTTCGCAATTTTTGTTCTTTATGACAAGAGCTACAACTTTGCCTCAGTAAATCGAAATTCTGAAAGGTTTGCAAGATATGAGCCTGAGGAAATGATCACTTTTTTGCGAAAATGATAACGAGGCCCCAAATCTTTTGCGGCCCATAAAAGAAAAAGTACATGACTTTGGGAAAAATTGGAAGACACGGGTCTTTTTTTTTTTAGTGTTTTATCACGTAGTGGTGTCCGTATATGGTTATTTTTTTCGTGTTGCACTGTGTAATCGAACAATCAAATAGGCAAATCAAAATCAATGCTCATTTTGACGAACAATTGAAAACATTAACAAATTTACAAAACCAACAGACTAAACTACTTCGACAAAATATGGAATTAATCAATCAAACTAAAGCAGCTTCACGTAAAGATTACCTCAGATACGAAATTGAACATATCGGGAAATTGATTGAACAAGCCAGAGAATTGCTATTGGCTTCAAAATTGCGAACACTAAACAGGAAATTAATGAGTTTAGCATTTGAATGAGTTTTTGAATGAGCATTTGAATGAGTTTAGCATTGGAAAAAATGGAAAACATCGAATTAGATGTTGCGACCCAAAACAAAAACATTATTTTTATAATTAAGGTACCTAACATGAATCAAGACAACTATAAGGAAATTGTTATACAACCAATACCTAATTTTAACAAAAAACAATTAACCTTAGTCAATAGGAACTACTTAATGAAAGATAATAAATATATGAGGAAACTAACAAAATATCTAACCTAAAGGAAGAGAAAGAACCATATGCATAGTAATTATGAAAACAATACTCTAACAGAGATTAAGGAAATTGGATTCAACGCGATTATAGTAATTAATGGAAATTTTAAAGTAAATCACACATGTAATGAATTCACATTCACCCTAAATGGAAACTATTTAATATATATTGAAGACCGTCGAATCTATCTAGATAAATGGTATAACAGGAAAGGTTATTCTAATACAATAATTGTACCTAATCATATTAGAAACATAACAACTAGTGACTCACCATTAACTTTAGAACAACTTCATTATAAAAATATAGAAAATATAAAAATGATCAGAGAGTTAAAACAACACGAAAAAATCCAAAATGTATCTATCTCTACTATTGTAATAATAACAATTATCATAATTTGTATCTACATTTATATCAAAATCCGAAATAGGAATATTAGGCAACCTGGAGTTACTATTAACTTACCCTCAATCCCTTTGGGAACCGGGCAAGCATCTTCGTCTGGGGGTGTTATATCAACTCATCCTACGAACGAGCAAAAACTCCCTTTTGAATAATTATATTTAGTATTCTGACAAACTGTCCTAATTATAAATAACCAGATGTATTTTTAAGTCTGATCACATAAGGGAAAAACCCATGATTAGTATTAATAACCAGTTGTATTTTTTAGTCTTATCACCTAAGAGAAAAACCCATGATTAGTATTGTAATCTTTTAGTACCTTTCTTATGAAACATAATAAAGATCTAAGTATGTGTTAGGGAAAAACATCAGCACCGATAAACAATTATCTACCTGTGTTTGTTTATCAGGATAACACATGTATTATGTATAGCGTAAATATTATAAATAGAGAAACAATTCAATTTAATAAACAGAACTTATTTAACCATCAAGAAAACAACAAACTTCTGTTTATTTCTTTTTAAGCGAATATAAGTAAACGGTTTAAATATATTTTCTCAAAAAGTTACCAAAAGAATTTAAAGTAACCTCCTTAAATTCATCGGTATTCAAAATTACAGTTTGAAAAATTACTTTAAAAAAAAAAAAATTATAATTTTTTAAGTGCTTTTTTCCAATTTTTTTTTTTTTTTGTATTTCAAATGTCAAACTTTTCACACTAAAGTAACGCTTTAACGAACAAGTCTAACGAAAATAAAAAATATATAAATTTAAAAAATATAAATAATAATTGCAGTTTTGTTTCCCGTTAAAACTTTATTTTAGTGGTTTTTTACACTTATCGTGTTAAAATCTTATATTTTTTCGTGTATATTTTTTTTCATATTAATGAATATAAAAAACCTTTATATATAAAGAGTGAGTGACTGACTCAACATCGCCCAGCCTAGACTTCTTAACCTAGGAACTTGAAATTTACAAGGGATTTTCCAATATTCCAATGGAGAGTGCCAAAAAGTGGAAAAAGTCTTCCGTATTTGCAAAAAAGTAACGGCATTTTTAAAAAAGTAACCGTTACTTTTTTAACAAATAAAAGTATCGTTTTTTTTTAAAGTAGCGATTTAATCAAAAATTAACGGTTTTTGTTTTTATAGTAACGACATTTTTCAAAAAAATAACGGGTTTAAAAAAGTAACTGTTGTTAAAAAAAAAAATTTTATTTCTCTTTTTTTAAGTAAAGTAGTTTTTTTCAAAAAGTAACGGTTTTTTATAAGTAACGGTACTTTTCAAAAGAATAACGGTTTTTTCACAATATGGAACTTTTTTTTTTTAAAGTAACAGTAGTTTTCATCTGTCTATCTATTTATATAAAATAGTAGTGTGAGATACTGAGTGACTCAATATAGCCCATCCTAGCACCTGCTTCTAGAAACTTTAAATTTGGCATATAGGTTCCTGCACTAAGACGGGATTTTTTCATATTACATAGGAGATGGCCAAAAAGTCTGAAACTGGGACAAATAACCGACAAATTGGTAAACAGTTTCCTTCTGGAAAGGAGAATTCGAATAAGACGGAATTTTTTGATATTTCAACGGAGATGGCCAAAAAGTATTCAGAAAATAAATATCTTATTCCAAAAAAATATCGTTTTCCAAAAAAAAGTACATTTTTCAAAAAAAAAAATACTTTTTTAAAAACAAGTGCTTTTACCAAAAAAGGCCTTTTTCCGGAAAAAAGTGCTTTCACCAGCAAAATACTTTTTTTCAACAAAATGCTTTTACCAAAAAAGTACTTTTGACAAAAAAAAAAGTTGTTTTTCCAAAAAAAAGTCCTTTTTTTAAAAAAGTACATTTTTCAAAAAAAAAAAAATTTATATAAACAAAAGGACTTTTTCCAAAGAGCAAATTTTCCATAACAAAACAGATTTTTACAACAAAAAAATTATGCTTTTTTCAAAAAAACGACATACTATTCTAAAAAGTAATTTTATTTTTTTTGATAACAGATTTTCAAAAATCTAAAAACCTGTAAGTTTGTAAAAATTTGTAGAATACATATAACAATTTTCATGTTATATTAATTTTCATGATCATGGCACGATGGGTTATTTCCAAAAAGTTCTTCAAACAAAAACGTACTTACTAAATAAACATGGCCCAAATGAAGACCTTCACTAAATCGGGATCTTTAATATATTACTGGAAGACGTAGAGACTAGTAAAGAGTCCCATTTTACGATTATTGGCTAAAAAGTAGAAATATAGGTTTTCTGTGATGTGGGCTAATACACTGAAAATGTACTTAATGAATTTTCCACTGAAAACGTGGTATTACCGGGATTTAAAATGTTTAAGAAGTGCTCGTCTTAATCAAAATGTTAAGCTAAATCTGAAACTTAAAACGTAAGTTGTTTTCAAAATAAGCAGATCAGTAAAAATTTGGTTTTTGAAAAATTTTATAAGAACGGGGAAACTCGATTACTTGATCGTCCAAACATTAAATTTTATATGTTTTTATAGAAACATGCGCCCTGAGAAGGGCTAATTAGGAATTCGGAGATGAAGAGGATAGAATGTTAAAAACCCCTAAAATAATTAAATGTTTGTCTTTAAGACATCAAAAAAGTTTTTGCATAAATTGAAACCATTTTTTTACAAAAATATTATATTTAAATTTCAATATTTCAAGTAGTTCCAAAATAATAGTCTTTTGAACTAAAAACTTCGTTCACATTGTATGTATTTTTTAATTTTCATTAGCATTGTTCTCAAACCTTATTTTTCGTAAAGCAATTTTAATCTAAATTGAAGTTCAAAAACCTATAACCAATCTCAATATATCTGTTAGCTCAACAGAAAAATTTATTACATTTAACAAAGTGTATTCCTGTTTTTTTGGCTCAGAAAAAGTATTTTTCTTATTTTTACAATTCTTAATTAAAGTACATCTACAGTCTTATTTCTACTTCTAATTTACACACAACTTTTATTCAAGCTAAAAACAATGCTACATTGATGTGAAATATAATAATTAAAATTTTGTCTTTCATTTGCGTCATAACATTTCAGTTTTGGGCTCTTTGTAGGAGGTTAAGGGTCGCGGAAGCTTTCCCAGACCTGGTTCATATTTATTTAGAACATTTTGTCCCTTTTATAAAATAGAATATTTTTGGAAAAAATTACGGGGTAGTGGTCTCCACCAAGGTCCAATCAGTATATTAGGGATACTTACCTCAGACGAAAGCCGATACATGAGCTACAGTTCGCGTATCAACGGGGTAAGTCTACCGAAACTGCTATCCATCATGTTGTCACAACAATAGAACGGGCACTGGAGGTAAAGAACATTGCCATTTGTGCATTTATTGATATACAGGGCGCTTTTGACAACACGTCCTACGATACGATTAGGGTATCCATGGCTAGGAAGAGCATTTCTCCAATCATAATTAATTGGACATTGGAGATGCTCCACTCTAGAATAATCACGTTCGGAATAGGGACTACTTGTAGGACCGTGAATGCGACCAGAGGGTGTCCTCAGGTTGGCGTTTTGTCGCCATTACTATGGACACTGGTCATTGATGAATTACTCGAGGGTCTGAACGACTTGGGTTTCAGGACCTGTCAATACGCCGATGATCTTGTCATTTCCGTTGTGGGCTGGGATGACAGGACCATCTCCGAGCGTTTGCAACAGGCTCTGAACTTCACTCTTTCGTGGTGCCGGGAAAAGGGGTTGTCTGTCAATCCGTCGAAGTCAATCCTGATACCATTCACGAGAAAGAGAAAACTTAACCTGTCTATGCCGGTCGTTGGGGGTGTAACGGTTGGCTTTGCTAGCAGTGTTAAGTATCTTGGAGTGACTCTTGATAGCTCCCTTACCTGGAACGAACATCTTGACCACGTCTCCAAGAATGCCACCAGGGCATATTATGCCTGCCAGAGGCTTTTCGGGAGAACATGGGGCCTAAGGCCACAAATGGTATACTGGTCGTTCAATACTATTGTTAAACCGATGATCACCTATGCTGCCCTTGCATGGTGGCCAAAAGTTGAACAGAGTAAGGCAAGGGATGCTCTTAAGAGAATCTACCGTCTTGCGTGTATTTCTGTAATGGAGGTTGCCAGTATGGGTTCCTCTAGACTAAGTGAATTCGGTGGCATGAGGGGTCACATGAGGATCGCGCGAATCTTAATAGATGACCCGATTTCTAAGGTTGCGGACAAAGTGTCACCGGAGTGGATCTTTGATATATATTTTTTTAAGTGTTATTGTTTGACAGAGACATGTGGACCAATCAATCCTGGGAACCGGAAGATGGTTCTCAGGTGTGGTTCACTGATGGCTCTAAGCAGTCGAATGGGAACACGGGTGCGGGCGTCTTTGGACCAGGATTCCAGCGTGCTTTACCTAAGGGAAAATATCCGTCCATTTTTCAGGCGGAGATTTGGGCCATCTGTGTCTGTGCAGGGGAACTCGTAGATCTCGCATCTACATTCTTTCTGACAGTCAGGCTGCACTAGGGAAAGGCTCAGGGCATGGAGAGAGTCTGAATTCTCTGGTTACTGGGAAAACTCTACTGGTCAGCGCCAGGCTAAAAGATTGATCTCTTTTTCCAGTAGGGGGTCGAGGCGACTCTTGTCGCTTGAAAGGGGGGGGGGGCTTGAGGACCCTGGCGTCGTACTTAACTGGACACTGTAATCTCAGATACCATCTGCACAAGAAGGGTCAATCGGACACGGATATGTGTAGGTTTTGCGAGATAGTGTCTGAGACCTCGGAGCATGTTCTCTGCGAATGTCCCAGGCTTTGTGATAGGAGACTTAGGTTTCTAGGTGATCGCTTCATTTCGCCTTCCGACATCGCGAACATTTTGCCTAATAGGATAATTGGCTTTATAGGTAGCTTGAATCTGTAGGTAGCTTTAGGCAGCACAAAAGACCTACATTGGTCGCCGTGCATAGTGCCTTCTGATCTAATCTAATCTAAGGTCCAATTTCGGATAGGGATGTCATTAGCACTGGCGTATGTAATGGTCGACTAATTTTTTTTTTAAATTAAATTTAAAATTCAATTTTTGGTTTTTCTTAAAGCCTCAAATCATGGTGGAATTTTATTCATTTAGTACATAAGTACGTTGATGAAAATTTCGTTGAACAAATTCGATGTTATTTTATAAAAATTTACTCTAATTTGATGTCAATACAATTATAATAATTTTAATTAATTTAATTAACTCAAAAATATTAACTAATTCATTCAATTATCATGATTGTTAATTAATTTTTTTTATACGTCTGTGAGTTTATTTATTTTTTAAATATTTTATAATTTTTGTAGTAAAAGTACAATATTTAATTTCTTTTAGTCTGAATGTGTTGGTTGAAATTATTTAATGCATTGCAAGTGTTCTACATGTTAACAAAATTTTAAGTCACATTTACGGTATACTGTTAAACGTTTGGGTTTGCGTCTATTCTAAGCACTCCGAAATAGAAAGATTTTAACATGCATATATTTATTTTAATAAAACTTAAATATTTTTCGAATCAATTTGTTGAAATATGTCTGAAAAGATTTCAAATTTGTATTTCAATAACTTATTTGAATAATATAAAACATAATTTTCAATACATTTTCCAGTGTTGTCGTGTTGCTATATTCTATACTACTTTTAAAAAGTAGTGTAGATCGATAATACTAAACGACTAAATTTTTGCTCTTCTTTGTCTACTCAATAAGTTAAAAAATTTCAATACTTCCTTTTGTAACTAACTCGCATAGTGTACAGACGTAAGGAAAAGAACCTGTCTTAAAAGAACAAAAGAATAAGAAAATATTAAATATTATTAAATCGAAAATCATCCTTTTTCTTGAGAAGTTTTTAAGATGATTGTTCCGAAATTTATTTTTAATAAATTAAAATACAGGTAATATAATCAATATTTTGAGTGAAAAATTTAAATAAAAATAAAAATTTGTGATAAAATAGATTTGACCATATACCACGTGAAGAACGTCTTCGAGACACCTTATTTTCTTGGTCTTTTGACCAATGCTAATTAGAAGGCAAACCGATAGTGTGACAATAATGCAAATCTTGCAAGGAGTTGTAGAAATTTTTCACGTTTTGGGAATAGTTACCAATAGTTGCATTTTCCATTGTAACTTTTCCATTGCGTCCTACAGGTAAATTTTATATCAAATACATTTTTTTTTCATAAGATAACAAAATCTTTTTGGTTCTTAGGAAGTGTGATTTAAAATAATACATATTTCATCATATTTTGTGGTGGGCTCGCTTTTTAGCCACCACTGTACTTTTTTTTTGTCTTCGGAGAGATAATTAAAAAAAAAAAAAAAAAAAACACCACAAAATACGTCATCGAATACAGAATATAAAAAAAAAACCTCACTAGAAATTGCCATCGAATAAAATTACTTGCTTCAAAACAAATCAATATAACTGCATGAGCCAGTAGAATTGCGTAGAAGCAAAGATATCAAAAACAAAATTATTAGAGTGAAGGCTACCCAAGTGTCACCGATCTGCAATTTTGTTTGTTAATCAACAACACTCAGCTAATTATTCGTCGTTGAAAAATTGTGTTAAATATTTAATCAAAAACTAGTATGACTTCACAAAGTTTTAAACATAATTTAAGTTTTCTGAAACTATATAAAATTTAGTCAAATCGGATATTCATCGTTAGTAAAATTTATTAAACGGACGTCATATAGTCATTTATCGGTCGTGTTTGTCAGAATCTAAAATTATAACTAATTGCGATCGGCAATTATCCAAAGAAAATCAGTGTTTTTAAAATTAAAACAAAAAATCCAAGAATACCGAAATAATATTAAAATTTAGAGATTTTTTCGTGATACCTTAAGAATTTAAAGACGAATACGGTTTGGTTACCATAAATTTTGTTTTAACGCAAATTAGTTAAATAATTCCGAAACACCTAAATTAACATACACCTAAAACTTATTGCACTACCCACGTACTCTACGCCTAAAAAATTATTTAGTATAATATTAACATTAAGCAGCCAATATTAAAACATAGAATTTTAGCAAAGTTTTATCACCCCCACTCAACCTAAGTTCCAGAGGCCTCTACGATCTGCGGTTGCTGCTAAATTTTGGTGAGTTTAAATAATTTATTATTTTATTTTTGATATTTTAACATTTGCTGCAAACAAAAAATAGAATAGTGATGGTACTTTTAAAAGTGTAAAAGCAAAAACAAACTTGACTTACAAAACAAAGAGAGTGTTATAATTATTTAATTTTGTTTGTTTGTTAGACTCAAATTATAACAGAACAAAATACAGAACCTCTGTGTTTTTGACGTCATTAATCTAAGGCTTGTATTAATGTTTAGTTGATATTACATTCAATAATTTGGAAATTGTTTGATGCTCTCTTAAAATCAATTTTGTTTTATTCTATGCTCCATAATAGTGATATTTGTAAATACCTTTAAAGATTGAAAAATTCATATTTTTTGTTTGTTTATTCATGAAGTAATAACACACCCAAAATAAAATGTTAATGATTTATATTAGAATATAGTACCAATAATTTTTGCTAAATTAAATTTTTCAATCTTTAAACTTTACATATATTTAAGTACCTAGATTAGGGAAAACTTTTATATTTTTTAAACATCGTTATGAGCATTCGTGGCCATTCGGTTTAATTCGTGAATTACCTAGACAATAATTTTTCTTTTCCGCATAAAATTCGATAACGTATTTATTTGAAACCGCGAACATATTGAATTATTAGGGCCGGTAAAATATGGTTAAATACAAATCGTAAACTTTTATACAATTCTTTTTTTTCAGTTTAAATTATTGTAGGAAAATAAAATGTTCATTTAGTTAATAATGCCAAGTGGCAGTTTAAATTTTAAGTTTCAATGATTATTGCTTCTGATCTAAGCTTAGTTTTAATCGTACAGTATGTACAACTTGAATTTAGTTGAATATATAAATTTTAATATGGAATTTTAAAAGTTTCGTGGCTTTTCTTACGGATGTGATGTAAATAGGGTATTAATCTGAGTTTGTGGGGTTTTAGCAAAATTGTGCGTGGCTAAAACCATTGGTAGGGCGGGTTTTGAACGCAGGTCTCTGATAACAACTAAGAGGCCATAATATTAAGTATGATGAAGTGAATGGGACATTTATTAGTAAATTTGTATTTTTGTTTTCGAGCCATGGTAAGGGGGCAATATTGATTTTGCTACTATGGTCGAGTTTGGTCCTTCAGTAGAGTAATGTTTTTTTTGATATTTAGTTAATCCTTAGGGGAGTCTATAATAAAAATTTTGTGACAGGGATAGGTAAACCATAAAGAGTGGATAGGAAGTTAAGACCCCCCCATACGACTGACAGCTGGCGGAAATAATGGCTCCCTTAGTCTTCACTGTCGATTCTTGCATGTAAGGTTATTTAACATATTGGTATACACAAACTTTTACAACTTTCGGCTCTTTAAAAATTTAGAGTCATCCCTCGTTCATCCTATAATCTGGATCGAACGCTACATAAAATTTTGGCGCCCAATGTGGGGCAGGGAAAATCTGTTGATTTTCTTCTGCTCATTTTCAATTTATATAGATTGTAAATTTCATTAACTCATAGGGTTTGAGTTTTCTTGATGTCTGAGTTTTTAAGATGAATATGATTCATGACTCCCTGGATATTCAATTATTTGAGTACTTAAAGGTTCGAATAAGTTGACCGGGATGTTCTTTGATTCTTTTTTGTTTTAATTATTAGGACATTTGGAAATGTTCATATCTTGTGAAAGTTCATTAAATTTTGCAGATAGCTATTTTAGTCTGACTGTGCTATCAGTATCCTGAGAAATTTAGGAATCACTTTACAGTGCTACCTGCATTGTAAAGTCCATTTTTTTTAGTTTTGCTGCTTACATGTATACTGGTTTGTCAGGTTATAATATTTCCTGAATAATTTATTGGACTCAATATCCCATTTTGCATTCCATTTCATTCACTTTTATACATTTATAGTATTCTTTTACCTCTCACATCCAAAAGTAAGATAACCGTATTTTAATAAAATTATTTTGATAAAGTATTTTTTCTGAACTGCAAAGTATTTGCAACACTATTTTTATATCTTTGTATATAAAAAATTAACTCTTTAAAGATCTGCATCAAATATATAGATTTTTTTTTTTATTATTATTATCTATTATTTTGCTTTAGTTTAATATATATAATTGTTGAGTTATAATTAATTAAGGTTGTGTTTTCATAGAATTATTTCCGTTCTATATAGGTTGACTTATAGTAACCTGATTTTTTCGTTAGTTTTATCATTAGGAAATCTTTTGCATTACATTTTTTTGTTATGCTGATTTTAAGAAAATTTTAAAAGGGAAGCAATTAGGACATCCAATTAAATTTTTCTTATTTAACTTATACTGAATTTTCAAAAGTTGCAAACAAAAAAAAAAAAAAAAAATATTTTTTTATTTTAAATTGCAACTCCTTTTAATAGCGATAATTAAATATTGTTTATAGGTTAGAACACGGTTTCTGAATTTGAATATTATTTAGCAGGCGTGTGCTTTTGAACGCTATTTATTTTTAAATGGGTTCAGAAAATGAACAACCACCTGCACTTGATGACCAGGCAGCTGGTGTAGATAATATTGACGACGCGATTTGTGCCATTTGTAAGGAGTTAGTGATTGAAAATCAACTCTGTGTTATTCTTTCGAAATGTAGCCATGTCTTTCATCGACCCCTGTATTGAAAACGTTTTGTCTGATAAGTCTAACTGCCCTACATGCCAAATACCTTGCGAACTTGGTAATTTGAAGAGATTCGATTTTCAGAATCCAAAGCAATCGAATCCTAAACAAACCTCAAATTTTCGAGGTAGGGGTCGAGGTGCTGTATCCAAGCAGTTTAAAACCCGCAGTGGCAAAATTGCTTCGGAGGAAATTAATCAGTCCCAAAACTTTTTAGAATTGAGTAGTGCAGAATCAGCTTCGGCTAGTGGACTCATTTTGCAGACACCAACGAAAAATCGTAATAAGAAATTACCTTTAACAGTGAATCAGAACTCAAAATTAATCAAAATTTTAACGAACAATTGCCTTTGCCATTGGCCCAGAATTCACAGATTATTCAGAATTCTGTTAACCATTTGAATTTGCCTTTACCACAGGATAATCGGAACGCATTGATACAGGATAATTCTATACTTCAAAGCGAACTCCTACGAAACAGTTACCTTTGACAATACCACGAAATAATCAGTAATCTTTTACACATATGGTGGCGGAGAATAGAAACAACATGTCGGATAATAATGGAAATTCAGTCAATGTTTCTGATATAGATCGTTTAATTGAAAGTAGTATCGTAAGAATTTTGGGAAACCTTAATATTGTTCCCACAAATACCCAGCCTAATAGGGTAAATTCTCCCCAAGTACAGCCAGATTCGAATTCACAACAATTTATATCGCGACAAAGTTTTTTACAATCGGAACTTCAATCCACGTTCCGGGTTCTTCCAATTCAGTACCAACTTCGCGAACCCAACTCTTGATTTTGACTCTCGTGAAAATATATTACAGCCATCTCCATCTAGACCTTCGAATGTTATGCCAAATGCTCCAAATCAATTTTTAAAACAGAACGTTCGACACTATAATGTACCACCTCAGAATTCAGAATTTCCAAGGCATGCACAGAATATGGAGAATAATATACTTTCTAACTCCTTGAGAGTTGATGAAAATTTTGCTCGTAGAAGCGATAAAATTACGTCGATAATTCAAAATTGGAACCTGAAATTTGACGGTTCAACAATTGGGTTAAAAGTTGAGGATTTCTTGTATAGGGTTAGATCGTTAACTGCCGATACATTTAATAATGATTTCAATATAATATGTAAAAATCTACATATTCTTTTGACCGGAAAGGCACGCGAGTGGTATTGGAACTACCACAAACAAGTTCAGACCGTAAGGTGGGATGAATTTTGCAATGCCCTGCATTATGAATATAAAGATTTCAGAACGAATTTTGATTTTATGGAAGAGGTTCGAAATAGGAAAATGCGGCCAGGTGAATCTTTTGAAGGATTTGATGAAGACGTTTCTTCATTTCTTTCCCGATTAGATCCACCAATGCCGGAGGCCGATATTATAGAAGTTCTGAAAAGAAATTTGAGCCCAGATTTAAGACGAGAACTATTATATGTACCAGTTTACACTATAGCACACTTGCGTAAGCTTGTACAAATGAGAGAAAATCTCTGGTGGTGATCCATTACGACGAAATATGCCACCGAAATTCAATCAAAACTTTGCTCCTCGTAGAACGGTGGCAGAATTAGATTTTACACAGGAAAATGAGTCATTTGATACATGTTGTGTAGATCCTTCGGTTGACGCCAATTCAACAAACCAAATCGGTTCCTAGCTGTTGGAAGTGTGACGCACCCGGTCACCATTGGGAAGATTGTTTGCAGAATAAAAACTATTTTTTGTTAGAAAATTAGGGAGTTCAAAAAACGACTCGCGTCAGAACTTTTCCCGTCCAACTCCATAAATTTAAACGAAACCTGACGAAAATAAGCCCTTCGTTCCTAATTTAACGTCGACAATACCTGATAATACTATAACCATTTTAAAAGAGATTCCTTGAAAATTTCATCGTATGATGATCAAAATTTATCTAAAATAATATCTCCAAAATTACCATATCATTTAAGATGGCAAAATTATGTTGCTAAGCGTAACGAAATTTTTAATGTGTCCACTTTATCTATCCTGCAGCTTAAAAAACCAAAGAGGTCGACCTTACGTCTCCGAGAATTTTTTAAAATGAGAAAAGATGCCTCAAAATATGTAATCTCTTCAATTTATAAAAATTTAAGTGACAAGAGATATTATGCCCAAGTAAAGTTTTCTGAATTTTTGTGATACTGGAGCTAATGTCAGCTGCATTGGCGCTGATTTGGCAAAGGAGAAATTTTCGAATTATGATTGTTTTTGCTCAAAAAAATCTTTTTGTAAAAACTGCGGATGATGGGGTGCAGCGTGTTCGGGTCACTTGATTGTTGATATTCATTTTAAAAATATGTGCATTAAAATTAAACTTTTTATTGTTCCAACTATAATGCAGCGATTGATTTAGGAATCGATTTTTGGGAGTCGTTTCAGTTATTGCCAGAAGTTTTTGGATCTGTAGTTTTAAGGTCCACATATTCTGATTTATCCGCAGTCCCTTCTGATTTGTCTGCTTTTTGCATAAAATCCGAAGTTAAGCCCGTTAAAATTGAGGAACGAGTCCAGAGGAATACCCATTAACTCCAAGCCAACGCCAGCAGCTAGCTGCTATAATTGATTTATTCCCAAATTTTGAAAGGCAAGGGCTCGGGCGAACGAGCTTGATCAAACACGAATTGATGTTGGCGACGCCAAACCAATAAGCAACGGTTTACCCGGTTTCTCCCGCAGTGGAGAAACTTATGTTTCAAGAGATAGACCGTATGCTGGCTTTAGGGGTGATAGAACCGTCTTCTTCGCCTTGGAGTTCCCCCATTGCGTTTGGTGGTTAAGCCAAGCAAGGTCCGCCTTTGCTTTGGATGCACGAAAAGTAACTCTGTGACCAAGAAGGATGCATATCCTTTGCCCCAGTATCGAGGGAATTTTCGCACGACTTCCAAGGCTAATCTAATTTCAAAATTAGATTTAAAAGACGCATTTTGGCAAATCGGCTTAGCCGATGAGTCCAAAGCATTAACTGTGTTTACCGTCCCGGGGAGGCCCCTATATCAATTTGTTGTTATGCCCTTCGGGCTATGCAATGCCCCACAGACGATGTGTCGTCTGATGGATGACATTATTCGTGCCGATCTACGTCACTGCGTCTTTGGATACCTTGACGACCTGGTCATTGTATCAGAGGATTTTAACACCCACCTCTCTGTGTTGGTGCGAATTGCGGAACAGTTCCGAAAGGCCAATATTACCCTTAATATATCTAAGTCCCGTTTTTTGGTTACTGAAGTTAATTACCTGGGATATGTCATTGGACGTGGGGGTATCCAGACCGATCCCGAAAAAGTTATATCTATATCCAACTGGCCAGTACCGAAATCTGAAACAGGTTCGTGGTTTTTGGTCTGGCTGGTTGGTATAGGAGATTTATCGATAATTTCTGCTCTATTGTCTTTCCTATTACCGAGGTGTTATCAACCAAACGAAAATTTTTGTGGTCACCTGAGGCCCAATCTGCCTTCGAGAAAATTAAGTCTCTTCTCACTTCTGCCCTATTTTGGTTAACCCAGACTTTTCTAAGAAATTTTTTATTCACTGTGACGCCAGCGATTATGGCATTGGAGCTGTGTTGGTGCAGTTAGATGAAAATGGTGCTGAGAAGCCCATAGCCTTTATGTCGGAAAAATTGAACTCTGCCCAACGCAACTACAGTGTTACTGAGCGCGAATGTCTAGCGGCTTTGGTTAATGAGCGGTAGGTTGGCCCGCTGGGTTTTAAGCTTCAATCTTACAAATTTACGATAAGCCATCGCAAAGGAAGGACAATATTGTCCCTGATGCCCTTTCCAGAGTTTTTTGCGAGGAAGTTTCTTCTCTTGAAATTTCAGAACCAGATATTGACCTTGAGTCTGTGCATTTTGACGACGAGGACTACTTGCGTTTAAAGGAGAAAATATCTGGGAATACTGAAAAATATCCTGATATTAAGATTATAGATAAATTTGTTTATATACGTACACAACATTGTACTGGGGATGATGATCATGACCAAAATTGCTGGAAGCTTTGGGTACCTTATAATCTCCGAGAATCTTTACTTCAACGTTTTCATAATTCTCTTGTAGCTTCACATGGTGGAGTTTTTAAAACTCTCGAATTGATACGCAGAAATTTCTTTTGCCCGGGTTGGTGAGAGATGTTCGCAACACATACGTAACTGCTGCGAAGTGCGTAAAACGACAAAATCGCCAAACTTTGTTATGAAGCCTGAAATGGGCAAACCCGCTGTTTCTCTTAGACCCTTTCAGAGGCTATATATCGACATACTTGGACCATATCCTCGTAGCAAACAGGGTTATATAGGAATACTTATTGTTCTAGACCACCTCACAAAGTTTCACTGGTTGTGCCCTTTAAAAAATTTGTGTCCTCTGCCATACAGGAATTTTTGCTGAAAAATATTTTTCATATTTACGGTTCCCTGAATATATTGTGAGTGACAATGGGTCACAATTTAAATCAAACGACCTAAATGCCTCTTTTACATCACTTGGAATAACTCATATTTATACGGCCCTCTATTCCTCGCAAGCTAATGCTTCGGAAAGAGTTAACAGGTCTTTGATAGCGGGCATTAGAGCGTTTTTGAAACAGGATCATTCTCTTTAGGATCAAATTTAAGTTTTATCAGTTGCGCCTTAAGAAACTCAATACACCAATCTATCATTGTAGTCCTTATCATGCAGTTTTTGGCTTTGACATGATAACACATGGTAGCTCATATAGCCTATTGAAACCCTTAGCCTTCTTGACGAACCTTCTTTTACCTTCACGAGATGACCATTTAACTCTCTCTCAGAAAAGATTTACGGAAACATATTACAGATGCATACAATAAAAACAAGAATCAGTACAATTTACGAACCCGGCCTATAAGTTTTACAGTGGGTCAGATCGTATATCGCAGAATTTTGCTCAGAGCAACTTTGAACGTAAATTTAATGCGAAACTTTCACCGGTTTTCTTAAAAGCGAAAGTTAAGGAAAAAGTAGGTAGCAACTACTATGTTTTGCAAGATTTAGAAGATAAAACCATTGGCACTTTCCATGCTAAAGATATCCGCCCATAGCAGGGTTGCCAGATCTAAATAATTTGCAAAATGCTTGATTTTGAAAACTAATCTAGACAATTAAAAATTTTGGTTTTTATTTATAAAAATCGTTAGAAAATAAATTATTCAGCAAAATATAAAACCTGCTAAATCGTAGGGGAAAATATGAGCTATAAATCTGCTAAACAGGATACGCTTAAAGGAGTTTTATATATATTATGCCAAAAATTTGCTAGATGACTACAGATAAAATGTGATGATTTTGGGGAAAATCGTCAGAAAAATCGTCAACTGACAATAACATTTTTTTTTAAAAATCGTCAAATGGAATTCAAAATGGTCGCGAAAATCGGTATGATGATTTGTTACTTTTTATGTTCAGTCATAAGAAACAAATGTTTTGAAATGTCGAAATTAAAATAAAATTCATATTAAATTCATTCATTCATATTAAATTCATATTAATGAAGTCGAAAAATTAAATCTAAATTCGTTTCTCAAAAATTTGAAGGGTTTTCACAAAATGTGTAATAATTGTTTTTACTTATACCTTGATAAAAAAAAAAAAATATTTTATTTATTTTGTTCTCCGAAAAATTTCCACAATTCTTCAAGATGTTATTAGAAAGCAAGATTTATGTATATTTTTTGCTAGGTTTTGTAGAGAAAAAAGCAAAAAAAGCGTCTTGCAAGCCTAGCCCATGGGTTATTCCACCTAATCTTGTTATCTAAAAGATCAAGATTATCTGGTTTTGTAATGGTCGACTAATTTTTTTTAAAATTAATTTTAAAATTCAATTTTTGGTTTTTCTTAAAGCCTCAAATCATGGTGGAATTTTATTCATTTAGTACATAAGTACGTTGATGAAAATTTCGTTGAACAAATTCGATGTTATTTTATAAAAATTACTCTAATTTGATGTCAATACAATTATAATAATTTAATTAATTTAATTACTCAAAAATATTAACAATTCATTCAATTATCATGATTGTTAATTAATTTTTTTTATACGTCTGTGAGTTTATTTATTTTTTAAATATTTTATAATTTTTGTAGTAAAAGTACAAAATTAAATTTCTTTTAGTCTGAATGTGTTGGCTGAAATTATTTAATGCATTTCTACATGCAGCGGCGTACCCAGGATTTGTTTCGGAGGGGGCCCATTTTTGTTTTTAAAATTTTTGTTTGTTTGAAAAGCATATAATTTGTTACTACGAGAGCCTATATTTAATATTTTGTAGTGTCCGACCAAGTACTCGGCTTCGGCTTCGTAGTTCGGCCAAAAAGTGAAGTTCGGCATAGTTCGTTGTTTGGCCAATTTTGGAAGAATTTTGCCGAATACCGAACTTTTTATGATTATTTATAAAAAGCCCAAATAAATCCTCCTATCAGAAATGCTATAAATTTTGCGATTGGCCCCTAATGTCAGTTCTGTTTTGACATTTTGTAGTAAACATATGCGAAATACACGTTAATAAACAATGTTACGCTACACTGCTCAAACGCGGATATTGGTGACTATTTATTTGACCAATAATCGGTCGGTGACTTTGGCACCACGTAAATTTCGTCGCAGATTTCCTGGCCTTCCAACGCCTACTGGTGAAACACTGCGACGTTTAGCCGCTCGCCTCGAAGAGACTGGCACAACACGAGATGCTGCAGGCGTGGCAGACCCCGGAGTAGCCGTTCTGCAAGAATATTGCTGCTGTAGCCGAGGATGTCATGGAAGCACCGTCGACATCGACCAGAGGACGTGCCACGCAAATGGGTATCATTCGACGGTCTTCACAGCGAATTTTGGTACAAGATTTGAAGATGTTTCCGTAAAAGACCAGACGGTGCATCAGCTGTTAGCTGCTGACCGCCAATCGCGTGTAACATACGCTCAAGCCATCCTTATCACCACCAAGAGGAAAATGATTTTTCATCAAAAATAATCATGAGTGATGAGGCCCATTTCCATCTTAGCGGGTACGTAAATAAGCAAATTTACGCTTCTGGGGCACTGAATTTTCAGAATTTGCAAAAAAAACTACATAAAAAATACAACGTTGAATATGATAGAATACAAAAAAACACCGATATTTAAACATCAATGTTGTGAAAAAATTTAAAAAAGCCAAAGAGTTTAAAAAAATTTGCAGAAATATAGACTTATAAGCGAATAATCAAATTTAATGCGATATAATTAAATATAAAAAAAAAAAAAAATGGTGGTAACTAATCCTGAGAAGAGAATAACAGGTTCATCATTTGGATAGACATGATGCAGTACCAGACTTAGAATTTCAAGGAATTCAAGTCCATTTACAAATATAAAAGCTGTAGCAATAAAATATTTATCAGCCCCACCAACGAGTGTAGCTAGCGAACAGCTTTTTAGCACTGCCGGACAGCTGTATTCTGATAGACGAAGCAATTCACATTGTGTGAATGCGGAAAATTGCTTTTCTGTCATGACATTTTAATTTTAAATATTAAAGTTTAAGTTTTTTTCTCTATATCAACTTAAAATCGATCAACTATTTTTCTTTGACTATAAAATATAGTACAATACAAATATTTTATTCTTTTTTTGTACTTAAAATAGTAAACTATTTCCAAATATGATTTTTTAAAAAAATAACCTATAAATTTGTATTTTGTTTATGTTTAATAACTTTTTGGTTTAAATTTATTGATCTAAAAAAACAATTTATAATTTTTTTTATTAAAACAAAAGTTCCGCTTCGACCGAGCATTGATATATGGCCGAAGTTCGGCTTCGGCCGAAAAAAATGAGTTCGGTCGGACACTAATATTTTGTATCTGTTAAATAACCCAGCAAAATAAGAGCTGAGGAAGAAGTAGTAAAAACACCACATCTACTGAGTCGGATGTGGTGCAAATTTAGGTGAATCATTAATGATTTTAACATTGTCGTGTCATTGGGCGGATGGAGTGAATATATAACTTCTTAATAGCATTTTAAACAGTGCATGGATGCTATTTTTCAATAGTTCATGGAAGGTCTTTTTCAAATATATATTAAACATTTTTATTTAATAAAAATGTGCAGCATACTTTAGGGATGTATCTTTAAATATTAAAAAAAAAATCTTGGTGTCAGCGAGTATTGAACACACGAATCTGAGTTACGATCTGCTGTATTAAAGTAGACCGCGCTACCATTTGCCCAAAGTTACTTATGCAGTACAACAAACTTAAAACGAACTTAAGTTAAAAATATTGATATATTTTTTATGAAAACAAGAAAATATGCTACACCAATATATAATAAAAAAGATAAAATAATGATTTTTAAAATATTTTTATTATTTGATTTCGTATCACTGAGATATAAATTATTTTTAAAATATTTTTAAGTTTGATGAGGTTAAAAAAAATTTAAGAAATAATAAAAATGCTCATTTACACATTTTGAATTCATTGCAAATTTTAAATATTTTTTTAATAATTAATTTGACGAGAAGTGTCTTTAATAAGATAATGACAATGAGAAAAAAATATTGGAGAAGTAGTTTAACTACAGATCGGAAAAAATGGCCTGCAATGAAACGATTGTGCCTTGGAACGTAAGATCTTTTAATGTTTCCCGTATTTTTTTCTAAAGATTTGAAGAAAGAGGTCGGTAAAAACTCTGTAGGTAAATTAAAGTGATATATTTAAATTAAGTAAAAGGTTTTAATAATTAATTTACTAATAATTATTTTATTAATAAATTAGCTTCAAAATTTGGCTTCGATATTTTTTGGTTTTGCTAATTTTCTGCGATCCGAAACAATAGAATTAAAAACTCAACTAGATTTTTAAAGCCAAAATTAAATTTTTTACCTAATTTTTTTTTTTTTGAATATTGCACACGTTTCAATTGAGGCACCCTGAAAAGTATATCTTGAAACAATATGAAAATTCGATAAACTAATTTTTAGCAGTGAAATACATCTTTGCATTTTCTTATCAACATAACAATAAAAAATATTAAACCTTAGTTTTTTTATATTTTTTAATAAGTTTTACAAAATTCCATCGCAATGACAAAAAATTGATTTTTATCAAATAATTATTTGTCCACTCTGGATAACAATTTTCTAATTTAATTTAATTTAATTCTTTATGATTAAAGTTAATTATTTGGTAGTTTTTAATTACTTAATCTCTTAAAATACTCAGAAAAACCAAATTAAATAAAAAATACTAAAAAAAAATTATTAGAGAATTAAAAAAAAAAAAAAAAAATGATCTCCCCGGCCCGGAATTGAACTCGCAATCTTCTGATTGCAAATCCAACCACTTACCACCTCAACCTCCATATAAAAAAAATATATATGAACTTATAAAAAAGTACTTCTTATGATGTTATTAATTTAGATACCAATTATTTATATGGTGATGCAAATGCTGTTGAAAACAACTTTAATTTACCATTTTTGGCAGTTGTTAACAATAGCTTCTATTAAAGTGAAAAATGTGCGTGCTAATGCTTTGGAAGTCAAGTTAAAGAGGTTCTTAAAGCACTACTTCCACTTTATTTGCTGGGAAGTTTTGGATGGGAAAGTTACCATTGACGTTATACCAGTTATGATAGCAATTTTGAAGCAAAAATGTTTTGACATGTCTTTGTTCTTTTATTTTTCTTATATCTACAAACAAGTTTTTTTTTTTTGAAATATTAAACAAATTTATGTATGAATTAAATATTTTATTTCGATTTTTAAAGTGAGCTTTCATATTAATTAAGATCCTTATATACTATTAACAAAAACCCTTAAAATTTAATTCAACGATTTTTTTTCATAAAAGTGTCAATGATTTTGTCAGGTTCAACTTTTCTCGATACACTGATGCAAGAGCTAGAGCACCAAGTCTAGCTTCACCCATAGAATTCCTTAAATATGTTTTCACTCTTTTTAGGGTGGAAAAACTTCTCTCCGCGGATGCAGTTGTAACAGGAATTACTATCAGTAAATGTAAAACACATGTAAACGTTTGGAAAAAGCTCCTTGTTGCAATTTTGAATAGCATCTAGCGGATTTGATGGTCTTTATGGTAGTGTTTCCATAGATCAATTTCAGTTAATATAACATTAGTTTGAAAAATTATAGTCTCAAAAAAATATTATAATTCATTTATTACATACTTACCAAAACAACAAAAATAAATAAAAATCGAAAATATTTCGGGGGGCTTTGGCCCCCAGGGCCCCCCCCTGGGTACGCCACTGTCTACATGTTAAAAAAATTTTAAGTCACCTTTACGGTATACTGTTTAAACGTTTGGGTTTGCGTCTATTCTAAGCACTCCGAAATAGAAGGATTTTAACATGCATATATTTATTTTAATAAAACTTAAATATTTTTCGAATCAATTTGTTGAAATATGTCTGAAAAGATTTCAAATTTGTATTTCAATAACTTATTTGAATAATATAAAACATAATTTTCAATACATTTTCCAGTGTTGTCGTGTGCTATATTCTATACTACTTTTAAAAGTAGTGTAGATCGATAATACTAAACGACTAAATTTTTGCTCTTCTTTGTCTACTCAATAAGTTAAAAATTTCAATACTTCCTTTTGTAACTAACTCGCATAGTGTACAGACGTAAGGAAAGAACCTGTCTTAAAAGAACAAAAGAATAAGAAAATATAAATATTATTAAATCGAAAATCATCCTTTTTCTTGAGAAGTTTTTAAGATGATTATTCCGAAATTTATTTTATAATTAAAAATACAGGTAATATAATCAATATTTTGAGTGAAAAATTTAAATAAAAATAAAAATTTGTGTTAAAATAGATTTGACCATATACCACGTGAAGAACGTCTTCGAGACACCTATTTTCTTGGTCTTTTGACCAATACTAATTAGAAGGCAAACCGATAGTGTGACAATAATGCAAATCTTGCAAGGAGTTGTAGAAATTTTTCACGTTTGGGAATAGTTACCAATAGTTGCATTTTCCATTGTAACTTTTCCATTGCGTCCTACAGGTAAATTTTATATCAAATACATTTTTTTTTCATAAGATAACAAAATCTTTTGGTTCTTAGGAAGTGTGATTTAAAATAATACATATTTCATCATATTTTGTGTTTGGGCTCGCTTTTTAGCCACCACTGTACTTTTTTTTTGTGTCTTCGGAGAGATAATTAAAAAAAAAAAAAAAAACACCACAAAATACGTCATCGAATACAGAATATAAAAAAAACCTCACTAGAATTGCCATCGAATAAAATTACTTGCTTCAAAACAAATCAATATAACTGCATGAGCCAGTAGAATTGCGTAGAAGCAAAGATATCAAAAACAAAATTATTGGAGTGAAGGCTACCCAAGTGTCACCGATCTGCAATTTTGTTTGTTAATCAACAACACTCAGCTAATTATTCGTCGTTGAAAAATTGTGTTAAATATTTAATCAAAAACTAGTATGACTTCACAAGTTTTAAACATAATTTAAGTTTTCTGAAACTATATAAAATTTAGTCAATCGGATATTCATCGTTAGTAAAATTTATTAAACGGACGTCATATAGTCATTTATCGGTCGTGTTTGTCAGAATCTAAAATTATAACTAATTGCGATCGGCAATTATCCAAAGAAAATCAGTGTTTTTAAAATTAAAACAAAAAATCCAAGAATACCGAAATAATATTAAATTTTAGAGATTTTTTCGTGATACCTTAAGAATTTAAAGACGAATACGGTTTGGTTACCATAAATTTTGTTTTAAAACGCAATTAGTTAAATAATTCCGAAACACCTAAATTAACATACACCTAAAACTTATTGCACTACCCACGTACTCTACGCCTAAAAATTATTTAGTATAATATTAACATTAAGCAGCCAATATTAAAACATAGAATTTTAGCAAAGTTTTATCACCCCCACTCAACCTAAGTTCCAGAGGCCTCTACGATCTGCGGTTGCTGCTAAATTTGGTGAGTTTAATAAATATTTATTATTTTATTTTTGATATTTTAACATTTGCTGCAAACAAAAAATAGAATAGTGATGGTACTTTTAAAGTGTAAAAGCAAAAACAAACTTGACTTACAAACAAAGAGAGTGTTTAATTATTTAATTTTGTTTGTTTGTTAGACTCAAATTATAACAGAACAAAATACAGAACCTCTGTGTTTTGACGTCATTAATCTAAGGTTTGTATTAATGTTTAGTTGATATTACATTCAATAATTTGGAAATTGTTTGATGCTCTCTTAAAATCAATTTTGTTTATTCTATGCTCCATAATAGTGATATTTGTAAATACCTTTAAAGATTGAAAAATTCACATTTTTGTTTGTTTATTCATGAAGTAATAACACACCCAAAATAAAATGTTAATGATTTATATTAGAATATAGTACCAATAATTTTTGCTAAATTAAATTTTTCAATCTTTAAACTTTACATATATTTAAGTACCTAGATTAGGGAAAACTTTTATATTTTTTAAACATCGTTATGAGCATTCGTGGCCATTCGGTTTAATTCGTGAATTACCTAGACAATAATTTTTCTTTTCCGCATAAAATTCGATAACGTATTTATTTGAAACCGCGAACATATTGAATTATTAGGGCCGGTAAAATATGGTTAAATACAAATCGTAAACTTTTATACAATTCTTTTTTTTCAGTTTAAATTATTGTAGGAAAATAAAATGTTCATTTAGTTAATAATGCCAAGTGGCAGTTTAAATTTTAAGTTTCAATGATTATTGCTTCTGATCTAAGCTTAGTTTTAATCGTACAGTTGTACAACTTGAATTTAGTTGAATATATAATTTTAATATGGAATTTTAAAAGTTTCGTGGATTTTCTTACGGATGTGATGTAAATAGGGTATTAATCTGAGTTTGTGGGTTTTAGCAAAATTGTGCGTGACTAAACCATTGTAGGGCGGGTTTTGAACGCAGGTCTCTGATAACAACTAAGAGGCCATAATATTAAGTATGATGAAGTGAATGGGACATTTATTAGTAAATTTGTATTTTTGTTTTCGAGCCATGGTAAGGGGGCAATATTGATTTTGCTACTATGGTCGAGTTTGGTCCTTCAGTAGAGTAATGTTTTTTTTTGATATTTAGTTAATCCTTAGGGGAGTCTATAATAAAAATTTTGTGACAGGGATAGGTAAACCATAAAGAGTGGATAGGAAGTTAAGACCCCCCCCCCCCCCCCATACGACTGACAGCTAGCAGAAATAATGGCTCCCTTAGTCTTCACTGTCGATTCTTGCATGTAAGGTTATTTAACATATTGGTATACACAAACTTTTACAACTTTCGGCTCCTCGTTCAACCTATAATCTGGATCGAACGCTACACGTATGGTGAAGCTAGGAGTAATACAATCTACGTCGATTTTGCTTTAACTTTCTCAGTTTTTAAGCTATGGATCATATTCTAAATCAGAAAAAGAAAAAATAGCGCCGTCTTGAAAATGTCAGATGGCGCCATTTACCAGGTAATATCATATTTTAACAATAAATTTTAACAAATAAATTCTAGAAAATAGTTTTGAAAATAACACTCAAAAAGGTTAATCCACTGGGAATTTTTACTATTTTGTTAAATAAGGGTAACTTAAATCTATGCTTAAGTCAGTTTTTAATAAAAATTGATTCAAAAATAGTCAACTCGATTTAAAACAACATTTACTAGATTTTTTATGTTTATTCTTTTGGAAATACATGGAATTTCGTTCTGAAATTTTAGTATAACAGTTTTTGTGGAAAAGTTTCTACTATCGATTCACGCAAAAAAAATCGAAATCCAGAAGTCTCATAATGAAGATGTCCTCTTACAATTGAAAAGTGAAAAATTTAAAAAATAAATTTAGGATCGGGAGATAAAAATCGTCTAGGACCAAATTTTGTTTACAGGTTCCAAAAGTTCGTGCTTTTGTGTTCATTTTTGCCCAGGACCAAATATTTTTTATAGGTTCCCAATTTCATTGCTTTTGTGTTCATTTGTTTAAAAGAGTACATAATTGGTCAAGGTGATTAAGGGGACATTTTTTTCTTTGTACCACATTTTCATTGATTGTTTTTTTGGGAATTCCAAAAGTATATTTTAAGTGCATTAGCCATTACTCTATTTGAAATTACAGATTTCTAGCAGAAGAGGTTTAAGCAGAAAATAAGATGGATATTTTTTATCGTAACAATTTTCAAAAATCGTCTACGATGCAGGAGGAACCTACATGCCAAATTTTATGTTCCTAGCTTCAGCCGCTTCGACTGGGTGATTAAGGAGTCACTTTTTTCTTTGTACCCAATTTTTATTAAGTTTTTAGTTTAAAATTCTAAAAAGTTCATTAGCCCATACTTACATACTCGGTCGTAGTTGGTAGTTGGTTCAATCCGTTTGCTTCAATCGAAATAATTTTTCACAATCAAAAGATTCGATCGCGACAACTGGATCATTAGATTGTGATGAAATCTGTCTGTTGAAGTTACAGTCATTCTGACACGACTATAAAATTTCGATTGCTTCAACAGAAATTTGGTGAAAACTACCAAAAAATTCGATAGCTATTACCCAAATACGGTTACTACGACTACGACGGAATGTATTCTCTTTATGGATTTGAAATTTCAGATTTCTAGCGAAGAGGTTAAGCAGAACGTTAAGCAAAACACTTTTTATTTTTTTGTGCAACCTTTTAATTATTTCCAAAAATTATGTTTTCGAGAATTGTGTCTACGCCGGAGACGGAACCTTCATACCTATTTTTTTTACAGATTTGCAGAAATTTTTTACTCAGCGAAGCCTGCTTCGGACATACCACAGAGTAAAAACCCCTAAGTCCTGCCGCAGAAAAACTTTAACCCAATAATGCCCATTGGCAACTTAAGTTGCCAGCCAATTGTTATAATTTAGCATGCTCTGAACAAAAGTGAGAGTGTAGAAAAATTTTGTTTCAATTAAAAAAAAACGCCTGGGCAGTAATGGGTTAATATTCACACAATGTTCTTTTGAAAAATGTGTCTATGAAGAATGTGTCTATTTTTTACTGGGGATTATTCGCATGTAGGTTTGGTGGTTATGATAGGCACATTTTAATCCATAATCCCCAAATCGGAAATTGGGATAATGTCATGTCATTCCTGCCTAAAAATGTAGATCCCCAAAAGACTAACTTCTTATGAAATCGTTCAGGGACAAATAATTTTTTAACCAATTTTGTGCTTTTGTGTTAATTTGTCAAAAAGAGTATATAATTTTGCAGCACTTGGAATCTAAAATTTCAAGAGAATAGGTAAATTTATTTAAAAGTTATGAATAAGTTAGATAAACTTTTACCCCTTTTTATACACTTAACTTCTATATATCCAAAATATTTTATAATTTAATTTTTATTATTACTCGACTAGTTTAAATGTCCAATATATCGTTACCAATACTTTTTAATGTCGGAATACATTAAAAAGAAATGATTCCTGTTTTACTTATTTTGTTTAACCATTTCGAGAAGATGTTTTAAATTTTAAGCATAAAGCAATTGTACATGTCATTAAGAGGACACTTTTTCCCTTTAAATCTCTATTTATGACAAGTTTTGATCAGAAAAGCAAAAAATATATCTTAAGTGAACTACGATATATTACCCTAATGGCTTTGGTTATGAGATTGTCCGTTTTTGCTCCTCTCTTGGTTGATGTCTACGCTTAAGGAAGTACCTAAATGTCAAATCTCAAGTTCCTAGCTCCTACGATTTGAGCCGTGCTATTAACGGACACTTTTCCTTTTTTTACCCCATTTGTACAAGTTTTAATTAGAAGTTCAAAAGAACATATTTTAAAGGTCAGATTTGTAGCCAAATGTTAGTTGGCAGAATACTAAAAGGCAGATTTTGCCCTCAAGGGCAAATAATGTCTGCGCCGGACGAGGAAGCCAAATCTTAAGTTCCTTACTCCAGCGGTTTAAGCTTTGTGATTAATCCCATTTTTCTTATTTAAACACAATGTTTTTGGTGAGTTCCAAAAAATTTTTGGAACAGAAGGAGACTTCTTCCTTTTTGTCCGTCCCCTGAAATGTTTACAAAAACCCCTCCTTAGTGAATGTCTAATTTACTCCAAATTTCATTTGTGGATGTCTACGCCAGAGGAGGAACATACTGCCGAGTTTCAAAATCAAGCGGTTGGGCTGAGTGATTAAGCGAACATTTGGTTTGTGCCACATTTTTATCAAGTTTTATTTGAAATTCCTAAAGGTATATTTTAAGTGCTTTAGCCCATAGATTATTTTCTATTACACTTGAAATTTCAGATTTTTAGCCGAATTGGTTTAAGCAGGACGATAAGGGAAGACTTTATATCTTTTTGTGCCACATACTAACAATTTCCTAAAATCGTGATTAGATGTATATGATGGAGAAGGAACCGCAATGACAAATTTCAAATTCCAAGCTCCAGCTCCAGCGTTTAGGCAGCGTAAATAGGCGGTACTAATTCCCTTTTGAATACCATTTTTACTATGTTTTTATTGTATATTTTAGAAATTATCTTTTCAGTAAGACCATATACCAATGAGAACATGAGTTATGGTAACGGGCAAGACCACTAGGTTGTTATCATAGATAACACCTTGCTTTGCCTTAAAGTTTAAAATGTAATTTTTATTGGACAAAGGAATAAAGTATTATTTTTAATATTACAGCCTTCCATAAATGTTTACTCAGCGAAGCCGGCTTTGGACATACCACAGAATAGAAAAATAATTAATATTGCCGCAGTCCGTCTACTCAGAAATACTGTAATATTCACACATATTCTTTTGAAAAACGATCTTATAACTATAAGACATACCTCCCATTTTGATTTGAGCGTTAAGACAGAAATATTTTCATTCGTAATCCCCAAATTTGAAATGGGGATGCCATTCCATACCTACCTAAATGTTTGGATACCGACACTAATACATTGTGTTTTATTTTCCTTAAAAGATTAAATTCTTATCCAAAATCAATAACATTTTAAACTTGAAGGCAAAACAATGTCCCACGCTAACAATGCAGCGGGCATACTCCCTATTATTACTAAAAATACATCTTAATACGCTATGGTTCGGACCATAGTGGTGTACGTATCACTACGTCATGGGGATGATCCCTCTCGGCCGGTTTGGGTGGGTAACCGTTCGTAAAAAAAATTTTAGAAATTTTTTAATTAGTAATAAAATACATCTTAAGCCGCTATGGTTCGGACCATAGTGTGTACATATCATGGGGTATTTTGCAATGGGATACTACCTCATTATAAGAAGGCATGTACAATGACTCAAGCTGATCTACACATCTATTGGGCATCGATAGAATGTGGATTTATCACAATTTCATCATAAATATAAATGTTTTTTATAGAAACAAAAACGAATTAAATTATTAATTATAGGTAAATAAAATCCAAACACAAACTACATTGTTATGAAGCTTCAAACTCCTTCAGCTAGAGTTTACAGGCAAGGATCTGGATCTGTGATCAACATCACATGAATTCTGTATAATATTCCACATGTTGGCCATTATATAAAAAACTCCTTGAATATTTACAAAACTTACAATGAATAAAATTTTTAGGCAGAACTACACGCAGAAAAAAGAGCATCGTTTTATAATAGTTTAACCCTCCGATGAGTGACAGTTCTGAACTTCACGGCCGTGTGAAAAGGTCCCTACGGACCTTTTTTGTAAATCATGTTTTTTTCATATAAAATTTTTTTTTTGATTTTTTGTTTTGTTTTTATTGTTTATAACTAAATTCTACATACAAAAATAATTTTTTCAATTTTTTTTAATTTTTTGTTTTTATCATCATCCCTAATGTCTTTGAGCTTAGGTCTTTGTGTTCAGAACAAGTAAATGTTTTGAAACAATAAAAAAATTATAATGATGCCCAAAAACATGCATTTATTAGTGAAATTCAGTACAAGGTCCATACGGACCTATTCACACGTCCGCGTACTATTCTCACTAAAACCTCAATAACTCTTAAAGTAATGATCCGATCGGCTTGATTTTTTTTCGATGATTACAACAGCGCTGATGTTGGTTGTTTGCTGAATTGTTGTTGCAGTTCAGATGTCTCTTGGCCTTGCGACGATTCATTTGATGGGAGTTTCGCAATTGCTAGATTTGTTGGTGGCTGATCTCTACTCCTTTTGACACGGTGGAGGAGGGTATGTGTTCCGACTGACATTCAACACATCTTTCTCGGCTGTACACTTGTCTCTAATATGGGAATGAGCTAGACAGTTAAAACAGTACCGATACCTTTGGACTGTTTTCCACCATTCCCCCAATGACATCTTCCGAAATTTTAAGCATTTGCGCAATGGGTGGTCGCTTTTGCATAAGCGACAATCTCTTAGGGTTTGCTCACGAGCAGGTTTTTTATCTTGCTGATCTGTGGCTTCTTCTATGGAGCGATTTACCTCTAAACCACGTGCAATGCGAGACATCTTAACTGGGGGAAGAAAATATAAAAAAAAGTTATTAGTTAGATTCTGAATTGGACAAGAGAACAAGCTTCACAATCGGCCGGGTAAAAATGCATGAGCTGTTCTCACGTCAGCTGTCCGAAACTTTTGAGTCGTTTCCTTTGAAATTTCTCAATCGACCTAATTTCCATTCACTAGGTGGCAATTATCCTGACGGATGACAACTAAGTCACCTCCCTAAAATCCCTGTGAGAATACTTCCACTTCACACGACTGTGGAGTTCATTCAGGTACTCGTTTCCACGATGAGCAAATTGGTGGTGAAGAACTTAAAGCTTTGCCACCTGTTGGCAATGCTTAATTTTAATTAGAATGATCGGTTCAGGGGGTGTTAATAAAGGGGTTCCGATCAGAAAATGGCCGGGAGTTAAGGGGACCAAGTCCGAGGGGTTTTCGGTCATAGCACCCTAAGTTCTTGAGTTCAGACATGCTTCGATTCGGGTCAACAAATCGTCATAAACTCCTCACAAGTAAATGTTGAAGACTAGAAATCTTTTTCAAATGGGTTTTGACACTCTTCACACCGGCCTCCCATAAGCCGCCAATATAAGGAGCACCTGGAGCACTGTTTCGCACCAGAACCTTTTGTGTTACTTCGGCCAAAAAAATGCCTCCGATCGACAACGAGTAAATTTGAAGCACCGACGAAAGCTGTCCCATTATCCGAGTATAAATGGGTATCCACGGCGGGAGAAA